>JARYGA010038494.1:0-104895 GCA_030545235.1 Helianthus tuberosus
TATCTTTCACTTGCATATTTTTGCCTTACATCGGGGTCGTATTCCGGTGTTTATTTATACGTATGAGAATACGTATTTTTATTGAATTCATTAAGTATTCTTTATACTTAATTTCATATTGATTATTCCGGAATATTATCTTTAATAAAGGTCCAATATATATTTCCAAAATACATATTTTAAAGAATATTACTTGGAAAAATTATTTAAAATTTTTCTTTGGGCAAAAGTATTTGTAATTTCTCATAAGTTTAAAAAATTAATATATTTTCAAGTCCAATTTAAAAAATATACTTAAACTCATTTTTCCCAAAAATGACATACTTCATATTTATTTGAGAAAATATATCTTTCATCCATAAATGTTGTATTTCATGTTTGTGCAAGAAAATATATATCTCTTAAAAATAATATATCTTCTAAAAAAACTTCAAGAAAAATATATATTTCATATTTGCAAAAAATAATATATTTTTCCTTGTCAAAATATGATATATTTTGTAATATTGTAAAAATCATATTTTTACTTCCTTGGTGTCCAAAATATTATTTACCAAAATATACTCCGTGAATAAATTTCCGGAATATTTTGTAAGTCTTATTCCTTGGTTCGGTTTTATCAATATTTGGTGTAAATGTGTATATTTATTTGTTGGAATTTTGGTAATATTTTGGGATGGGAATTCTTGGTATTTTGTGTGTGTTATATTATTTCAAGTCCTAAAATAATATAACTAATACACAAAGTATACAAGTAATCACACATGTGACTTCTAAATATATATTTTCCTAATACATATTTTGTCACACCCTCATATTACCACTTAGGGAGTGTCCCTGTTAGGCGTGTGACCACTAGTAATGAGCCACCAATTACATTGAATCCATAAGTTTAAAATAAAGTTTCATCATTTAATAGTAATAAAATCCAAACATAAGCAATTCAAAAACCTTCAAGTTTAGCGGAAGCGTTAATGTAACATAATGTAAATACTTTCCAAACAACCATAGTAAATAAATGTTTGATGAATAAACCCATCAATGCAACCATGACCACTCACACCCTCCAGCCAGCAAGTTCCTGTTCCCAAGTACCTAATGACCTGCGAGCATGTAACAAGTGTATCAGACAAAGCTGGCGAGTTCACAGTTTTAGAAAACGTTTGTTACCAGTTGTATGTAAAACAGTTCACTGACAAATGCAAGTAATATTGTTAATATCTCAATTCCGAACAAGACGGCTCCTGATGTACATGACTGCCCTTTCCCACGTACTCCTATCCAGTACTGGGCCCGACTGGGTCATTAGTTCACATCCGTCCTCTCTAGGAGCGGTGTGAGGGTGCCAAACCAAAGTAGCGCTACCAACTAATACCCGTTACCCTCCAGGTAACAACATAAGGGACTTACAAGAATGATAGGTGAGAATATTAACCAATATACCCGTTTTTACCCAAAAGACTTATCCCTCCACGGGATACCCACTGACTGTCCCCAACCACTGGGACACATGCTCGAATGTAGTGAACTCACCTTAGAGTGCTCGGTAGAATACGTTACTTGACCACACTCAGTTAATCAAACACATCCTATCAAAGTTTACCAATAACAATCAGTTCTATTCTCACGTTGCACCACATATGTTGTTACACATTTCACACATCACGTTCATGAAGTATTTACACCCCTCAAGCAAATTATAACAGTTAATCACGTTACACATCATCCATGTTAACACATTTTGTGGTATCACATACAAGCTTACTTCATGTAACCAAATCCCAATAAAACTTCTCTAATATATATGTGTGACCCAAAACTATGGAATGATCCAAGATAGTATGTGGCCAAGAGAATTACTTGGCCCAAATCTGAATATGCAGCCCATTACCTATCGTGTTACCCGGTCCGAACTATTGCCCCTTAACCCAACAGGCCGATCCAATAAACCCCAAACCCAATTCGTATGTATAAAGCCCAATGTAAACTTAAACCAACTGTGTAGTCCAGCACGTGAGTGTGTGTGGCCCAATGCAACCAGAATGTGTGTTTTGAGTTTAATTTACATGACCAGTACCCTACTCATGTTCTACTAGTGGGCCGATGTGTAACCATAACATTTGAGCCTATCACAATGCAGCCCTAAGATTAAATAGCTCAAACCAATGTAACAGTGCCTCTTACGTAATGATTTGGCCCACTAATGGCAACCCACACCAAAGGTGCTACTCACCTTTCCTCCAATCATATTAGTGGCCCAACTCACTTGGCCAACTAGACACTCGTTTTAATTGCGCAGCCCAATAACAATTAATCCAACCCAACTATTGTTTTATACCAAACTTATGTGACCAGAATGTTAGTGTGTAGTCATGAAAATAACAATCCTTTATTATTTCATCCTTAACCAACAACATAATATATTTCCACCTCACCTACACATAGTTACGGCATTATTATTCAATCAAATTGTCACCAAATGTTATCACCCTTACACTAACATCCATCACATACTAACAAGTTTCCATACACCAATCCAGAAGCTATAACATGCGATCCATACAATTAACAAATCATACATAAGCAACCCTAAATCATCCATATTCAGATTGATCATGCAAAGCTACATACATAACTGTTCCTATGATCTATCATTTAATCACACTATTATTTTGAGATTGCATTGTGAAATCATGTATTCATATGACAATAGGATTCCATAACCAACTATCATTCAGTATCACACAATCAATATATTTGTAATCCTACCCGTCTGATTACATCATTCATGCATACTATCCACATAACAATTTCCTAATCTAAACTATGATACAAAAGTTGTCAAAACATCGCACATGTATATAACACAATATCATCAAATAATAATTTAACACAATTATGGTTTTACTAACCAGATAGTCGATCACAAAGGATGGTGTCTTGAGATGGGGGGGGGGGGTATCTACTGTCGTCGCACTTCAAGAGAAGAGAAGATTACGAGGGGGGGTCTGCCCACTGCGATCGTGTTTTAGGGTAGCTTAGGGTTTTGATATATTGATGTTAATGTGTTACGCTACAAAGCATGTAGACATGCTGAAATACCAACTGGCCCCAAATAAGTAACCCTCTTGGGCTCAACTGTCACACCCCGACCACGTAAAACAACAAAACGTGGCGGAAACATCGAGGCGTGTTGTAACAGAATTAATGTTTCATAACCATGGATATCAAAAAGTGTTTCGCTTTATTATACATTGAATAATTACATCGTCTTGAAATCTAAATACACTATTTAAACGAAATCTATCATTGTTATTTAGTCACTAAGGCCTTGTCCAGTCCTATGTGAGCATGCATCTTATCAATTGATAACATTCAACAATACCTGAAACATATGTGAAAACGAGGTCAGCAAAGAAATGCTGGCGAGTACATAGGTTTTGTAGGAGTGTCGAAATCATGGCTAGTTTAGATGTTGCAATACTTTATTTAAAAACCTGGTTTTGAAAAGAGTATAATATTGCAACTTAATTAACCAACTCAAATCAAGCGGGTTATAATTTGTAAAACCTCATAGCCATGACTCTTAACTCAAAAATATTTGTTTTAGTAAATTATTTGGAAAAACAATGATAAGTTCAGGTGATATGTATAAATAAGAGAATAATGCATGATTAAATGAATAACCATGTAAAAATGAGTTTGTATAAGATAAGTTGTTTGTAAATCAATGTCTTGTGAAAAATATGTTACTTGTATAAAATGTTCTATGTCTCGAACTGAAATGATTCAAATAACGCTACAATATGTAATACCATACAAACACTTATATATAGGAAGTACCTGCGGCGTATCCACCATGCTTGTATCATATTACACACGCATCGTTACTTAATCACTTAATTAAACCAAACCAACAATGTATAACCAAAATAATATCGTATATCGCTTTGAAGCCAATCGTTTACCCAATCGTTACCCAATCGTTAAAACATCGTGTGAAAACCAATCGTAAATCGTTAAATTCGTTTTAGGTCGTGAAACTACTTATGTGGTCGTCTCGCTAATAACATTCAAACCTTCGTGACTCATCACTCGTCGCTTCTCGTTTTCGCATTAACAAACCTCCATAGGGTAAGTTAATAATTACAGATTCAGTCGCTACCTACCATACCCACACATAACCACGGGTGTAGTAAATAACGGGATTAGTCAGATCCTATGGTACCATAACCTAATACTGGTCGGCTTGATCATTGCTAATGAATGTCATTTGTTATGTAAACACAACCAACAAGTTTGTTCACTTTATGAAATCGTTATTAGTTTTGTATAAATCGTCTTAATCGTTTTTGAAACCATCGTTATAACATCGAAAACATTTAGCACATATGAGTCACCCCAAAACAGTTGAAAGCAGTAAAATAGGGGAATAATGTACTCGCCTGAGAATGCTTGGAGGTCTTGAACAACAACCAAACAAAGCTTGAGGGAGCACGGAATCAATCGGCAATCTAAAACTATATAAATAAACCGGATCTAAATCGGGAGATCGGATAGGATGAGGCTTGGTAAACCAAACGAGTTTTGGAACTCATATGATATGGTTTAACAAGACCTACATACTACAATGAAACCAAACCTAAGTGCTATCGACCCATCGCGGCCCATTACGACCCGTTTAGGTAGCTTATGCTACTTTAACGCGTCGTTCGCGTGAAACGCGTTCAGACCGTCTAACTAGTCCTATGACAAGTGTTATATGCCTAAACATGTTACATAATCAGTTATGTGACAAAAGTTTAGGTTACATATGCTTAATTACCAATTATACATGAAAAGGGTATTCTGGTAATTTACCTAAGGCATATAAACTACCTATCATACAACTACTTAAACGATGTGACCATAGGGTATAACCTCGGAAGGTTATTCCCTACCTACTATGGTCACCTAATGTATTTGGTCGGATCCTAATGATCGACCAAATGGGTCGAGTTCGAAGGTATAGGCGATTTATTAGATCGCCTACCCTACGACTCTAGACAACGTGGTAATCAGTGGGCATAGTCCCAAGGGACTATGACCAACGTGATTACACTCACGTTGCGAAGTTCAAACGAACTTCGCATTGACCATTACTGGTCAACGCTGAAAGTCAAACAAAGTTTGACTTTCTGACTCTAAAAGCAATAAAATAAGGAAAAGAACGAAAGAATACTTACCCAGGGTCCCCGAATGCTAATCCCGACTCAAGAACTCAGGTATGAAACAATGGTTTCAACTTAGAGTTCTCAAATCAGAATTCTTGTAAGTTTTAAAGCAATGGGGGGTGGGGTATTTATAGTATTCGGTCCACCGTTGAGATCGTTTCTTGGAAAAGGGGAAACGATCAAGGCCGTACACTTGTCGGGAAGTTATGGTGCCTCAAAATGCTCACCACCATAAGGAATTGACATGTGGAAGGGGGATTAGAAGTGCAAAACAGCTGCAACCAGCTGTCTGATTCATTTAATCTGGTCAGAAGGGCTAATGCGGCCCGCTTTAGATTTAGGCAAACACAATGCGGGCCGCTTGGGGCCTCTGATCTGCACATATGTTTCAGAAATGACAGTTTAGGTCCCTGCACGTGTTTAAGGCCATTTCCGACACTTCTAAGGCCCGTAAAGCAAACTTTAAGGCCCTAAAATGTTGCCTAAACATTGTGGACATGAAACATGCTCAGAAATATGTCGGATGATGGTTCGTTTGGTCGTACGAACGCGATGTTCGCTTAATTACGACGGAATGCGCATAAGCGCGAAAAACGATCCAAATGACGCAACGAATGGATTTTTCTTAAGGAGAACACTAAAATATAATATAGTCATGCTTACATAAATTTTTGGATGTCCGGATGTATTCAGAACGTAAGTTATGCGCGAAAATGCAAACTTGTGCACTTTTTGACACTTTTAGTCCCTGAATGACCCAAAAGTTTATTTTAGCACACCGAACCCCTCAAAGCCTATTTCTAAGCTATGTGAAGGATATTTATGGTATGTTTAACTTATGGTCATGCTCCGGAAGGTCTGTTACAGTTCAAATTGGCATACTTTCGCAGTTTGTCAACTTTAGTCCCTGTAAGCGATTTAACTTTGATTTCACCACACCAAACCTTCCAAAACTTATATCTAAGTTATGTAAAGGTTATTTAAGGTATGTTAAGCCTATTTCACTATTCCGGAGTGTTCGTTGGATTAAACTGGTTATATCTACGCATCAGTGCGCGTATAACCTTCCAGAAAGCGATTTAGAGCTTGAAATCGAACAGGAATAGATATGTGCAAAAGATACACATATTTTTACAAATCCCAAGTATGAAATACAATATTTCATTGGTTTGGCATTTGTTTGATGTCCGTGGAGGCACAGGTGTTACAGTCTCCCCTACTTTAGGAAATTTCGTCCCGAAATTTATTTAGAGGAAACTTGTGAGAGCTTGAAACATGAAGTTGAAAAGATCGAACAATATTGATTAGGGTTATGAACTTCTAGTAACTTTAATAACATCATGGTTGCAATGTAAGAGGGATACTTATATACAAGTATATGAAGCGTCATTGGTGCGTCCACCGTACCTCCATTACATCGTTCTCATTTCGTTATTGTTGTCACTATCGGCTCTTACACATAATAAATCTTACTGTGGTTTCTGCGCATGGAATTTCATAGTTTATGTATGCATCCATAACTACGTACTTCCTTGCATAGTCCACACAGTGCATTTGATAATGTGTAGGGTAAAACCAAATGAACAATCCTGTGATGAGTGTAACTAGACCGCCATTGAGTCCTTTAAATTAAATCAATAAATGATCTAAATAGACTATCAAGGAGTCTGTTCAGCTACATCACTAGATGTCGTTCTCTAACCAAATTGTGAATCAATCTTTTTGACTAGACTACTAAGAGGGTCTCTTATGAATCATGGAGTGGTACTATATAACCCAAGGGTCTTAACTACCAGGTAGAAGCCCATAAGGATTTAAGGTAGTACCTTTTGAATATCCTACTATGAATCTCTCATATGAAGATATGAAAGATTCTATGAGGATTTGGAAAATCGTAACACACAAAAAACATAGAGGAGAACACATAAACACATATCATATAACCACAAAATTGTTCGTTAATTTGTCTTGTAAATTGCGTACATGCATTTAAGGCACACTAGGAATCCATTCCGTGGATTTCATTTGGTACTTTAAACGTTATCAAGAATCCAACTATAAAGATAGAAAGATTCAAAAAGAAAATTCGATTTCGATTATTAGGAACCGAAGTGTTCGAATTAAGGTACATAAGGAATCCGATTAAGGACTCTGATTTGAATGATGATTATCCACAAGGGTCTAATTGTGGAGATAAAAAGATCCCATATGGATTTTAGAAGTTGAAGATGTTTTGAAATCTTGCACGGGATGTGCTTAAGTCAAAACATGAAGTTGAAATGCTTATGAAGTTGAGATGCTAGATATGTCAAGGCGACATATGAAGCAGAATTTGAAGGTTATGTAAATGTGTGAGGAAAATATATTTGGAAAACTATGCATGGGTTAAAAAAATGTTTTTGAAACCTTATATATATAATATTTTGAAATCATAAAGTAGGTGTATTAGATAGATATTTTTTACAAAAATATTTTAAAATCATGCGAGATGAATTTTGAAATTATGTATAAGGTTTTTGAAAATATGAATGATGCTTTTCGAAATCATGCTCTTGATAAGAAAATGTATTGTGTTAATATTGTCTTCAGACTATATGAAATATTTTGAAATTAGAAAGGTTGGTTTTGATAACATGGCCAATGTTTTTGAAATAACATAGACAATGCATCTAGAAAAATTGTTTTCAAACTATATGAAATGTTTTGAGATCATGAAGATTGTTTTGAAATACTGGTACTGTGTATGTTTGAAAAATCAAAACGTAATGGGTATGAGATTTGAAGATACCCTTAGTTATCTAACCAAGGATTTAAAGGTACAGATGTGCGAAAGGCACGATTACTCATAATATCTCTTAATTTTCTGTACTTTGTTTCTTAGAGTGAAACGAGTACTTAAAATTTTCGAGAGAATCATGAGCAATCATTTGAAAGAGAGAAATCACAAAAGTAGTTTGTAAGGTACATAGTTCCTTGATGTAGGTATCATAGGAAAAGCCATACACACCTAGCAGGGGGTTGAGCTGGTTGGTTGGGAACGGTTCGACCATTGTGAGTGACCACAGCGAACTTCTAAGAAGCCTTTCGTTTCTTTGACTTCTTAGGGAATCGTTCATCCATGGTCTTTGATTCCCCGATTGGTTCATTGGCTGATGGTGTTATCACCTGACTAGGTCCTGCCTGTCTTGGTGACTCTTGAGTGGCTTCATCCTGGAGAGGATACATGGCAGTAGCTAATTCAACAGTCTTCAGGACTACTTCGCCTATTCGCTGAGCGAATTTTGGCTGCTTGCTCAGATATCTGGGCGTCATCGTGATGAAGAGACATTCTTGAAGGAAAAGAAAGGCATAGGGAGAAACAGGTGAAAGGTTATTGGACAATCAAAACAGAATGATTACGCATGAAGATTGCGATCATTTGTTTGTTACCTAAGGCAAACAAATGAGACGGTGACTGATCAAAGTAAATGGGTCAAAAATAATGTATCGCGAAGACATGCTCGCCTATAAGTGAACACTCACCCCAAGAATTCCCAGGTAAGCACAACTGGTCTCGCGTCTGATGAGATGTATACGAAGTGCTTGCCTAGACAGAAAACTCGGAATACAGGCATTCACCCTTCCAGTTTGCACGTGTTCACATTATTTAAAACCTAAAACCTTGACGAGATTTTGAAAACTCAAAGGGGTTCAAAACCATATAATAGAGAGTTCAAAACCTTACAATAGAGGGTTCAAAACCTAGTAATCAATCATCCTAGAACAGATGATTAGTTTTCAAAGCGGTTTTGAAATTTATGTTCTTGTTGTGGTCGTCGCCTAAGGATAGGTGACGGTATTGTTTTATGACTAAACGCAAGTAAACTCGCGTTAGGGTCCTAAGAAGGTTATAGACTAGGTCAAAGCATTACTAATTACTAATAACCTAATTCCCTATAACCATTGGCTCTGATACCATCTTTTCTGTCACACCCCGACCACGTAAAACAACAAAACGTGGCGGAAACATCGAGGCGTGTTGTAACAGAATTAATGTTTCATAACCATGGATATCAAAAAGTGTTTCGCTTTATTATACATTGAATAATTACATCGTCTTGAAATCTAAATACACTATTTAAACGAAATCTATCATTGTTATTTAGTCACTAAGGCCTTGTCCAGTCCTATGTGAGCATGCATCTTATCAATTGATAACATTCAACAATACCTGAAACATATGTGAAAACGAGGTCAGCAAAGAAATGCTGGCGAGTACATAGGTTTTGTAGGAGTGTCGAAATCATGGCTAGTTTAGATGTTGCAATACTTTATTTAAAAACCTGGTTTTGAAAAGAGTATAATATTGCAACTTAATTAACCAACTCAAATCAAGCGGGTTATAATTTGTAAAACCTCATAGCCATGACTCTTAACTCAAAAATATTTGTTTTAGTAAATTATTTGGAAAAACAATGATAAGTTCAGGTGATATGTATAAATAAGAGAATAATGCATGATTAAATGAATAACCATGTAAAAATGAGTTTGTATAAGATAAGTTGTTTGTAAATCAATGTCTTGTGAAAAATATGTTACTTGTATAAAATGTTCTATGTCTCGAACTGAAATGATTCAAATAACGCTACAATATGTAATACCATACAAACACTTATATATAGGAAGTACCTGCGGCGTATCCACCATGCTTGTATCATATTACACACGCATCGTTACTTAATCACTTAATTAAACCAAACCAACAATGTATAACCAAAATAATATCGTATATCGCTTTGAAGCCAATCGTTTACCCAATCGTTACCCAATCGTTAAAACATCGTGTGAAAACCAATCGTAAATCGTTAAATTCGTTTTAGGTCGTGAAACTACTTATGTGGTCGTCTCGCTAATAACATTCAAACCTTCGTGACTCATCACTCGTCGCTTCTCGTTTTCGCATTAACAAACCTCCATAGGGTAAGTTAATAATTACAGATTCAGTCGCTACCTACCATACCCACACATAACCACGGGTGTAGTAAATAACGGGATTAGTCAGATCCTATGGTACCATAACCTAATACTGGTCGGCTTGATCATTGCTAATGAATGTCATTTGTTATGTAAACACAACCAACAAGTTTGTTCACTTTATGAAATCGTTATTAGTTTTGTATAAATCGTCTTAATCGTTTTTGAAACCATCGTTATAACATCGAAAACATTTAGCACATATGAGTCACCCCAAAACAGTTGAAAGCAGTAAAATAGGGGAATAATGTACTCGCCTGAGAATGCTTGGAGGTCTTGAACAACAACCAAACAAAGCTTGAGGGAGCACGGAATCAATCGGCAATCTAAAACTATATAAATAAACCGGATCTAAATCGGGAGATCGGATAGGATGAGGCTTGGTAAACCAAACGAGTTTTGGAACTCATATGATATGGTTTAACAAGACCTACATACTACAATGAAACCAAACCTAAGTGCTATCGACCCATCGCGGCCCATTACGACCCGTTTAGGTAGCTTATGCTACTTTAACGCGTCGTTCGCGTGAAACGCGTTCAGACCGTCTAACTAGTCCTATGACAAGTGTTATATGCCTAAACATGTTACATAATCAGTTATGTGACAAAAGTTTAGGTTACATATGCTTAATTACCAATTATACATGAAAAGGGTATTCTGGTAATTTACCTAAGGCATATAAACTACCTATCATACAACTACTTAAACGATGTGACCATAGGGTATAACCTCGGAAGGTTATTCCCTACCTACTATGGTCACCTAATGTATTTGGTCGGATCCTAATGATCGACCAAATGGGTCGAGTTCGAAGGTATAGGCGATTTATTAGATCGCCTACCCTACGACTCTAGACAACGTGGTAATCAGTGGGCATAGTCCCAAGGGACTATGACCAACGTGATTACACTCACGTTGCGAAGTTCAAACGAACTTCGCATTGACCATTACTGGTCAACGCTGAAAGTCAAACAAAGTTTGACTTTCTGACTCTAAAAGCAATAAAATAAGGAAAAGAACGAAAGAATACTTACCCAGGGTCCCCGAATGCTAATCCCGACTCAAGAACTCAGGTATGAAACAGTGGTTTCAACTTAGAGTTCTCAAATCAGAATTCTTGTAAGTTTTAAAGCAATGGGGGGTGGGGTATTTATAGTATTCGGTCCACCGTTGAGATCGTTTCTTGGAAAAGGGGAAACGATCAAGGCCGTACACTTGTCGGGAAGTTATGGTGCCTCAAAATGCTCACCACCATAAGGAATTGACATGTGGAAGGGGGATTAGAAGTGCAAAACAGCTGCAACCAGCTGTCTGATTCATTTAATCTGGTCAGAAGGGCTAATGCGGCCCGCTTTAGATTTAGGCAAACACAATGCGGGCCGCTTGGGGCCTCTGATCTGCACATATGTTTCAGAAATGACAGTTTAGGTCCCTGCACGTGTTTAAGGCCATTTCCGACACTTCTAAGGCCCGTAAAGCAAACTTTAAGGCCCTAAAATGTTTCCTAAACATTGTGGACATGAAACATGCTCAGAAATATGTCGGATGATGGTTCGTTTGGTCGTACGAACGCGATGTTCGCTTAATTACGACGGAATGCGCATAAGCGCGAAAAACGATCCAAATGACGCAACGAATGGATTTTTCTTAAGGCGAACACTAAAATATAATATAGTCATGCTTACATAAATTTTTGGATGTCCGGATGTATTCAGAACGTAAGTTATGCGCGAAAATGCAAACTTGTGCACTTTTTGACACTTTTAGTCCCTGAATGACCCAAAAGTTTATTTTAGCACACCGAACCCCTCAAAGCCTATTTCTAAGCTATGTGAAGGATATTTATGGTATGTTTAACTTATGGTCATGCTCCGGAAGGTCTGTTACAGTTCAAATTGGCATACTTTCGCAGTTTGTCAACTTTAGTCCCTGTAAGCGATTTAACTTTGATTTCACCACACCAAACCTTCCAAAACTTATATCTAAGTTATGTAAAGGTTATTTAAGGTATGTTAAGCCTATTTCACTATTCCGGAGTGTTCGTTGGATTAAACTGGTTATATCTACGCATCAGTGCGCGTATAACCTTCCAGAAAGCGATTTAGAGCTTGAAATCGAACAAGAATAGATATGTGCAAAAGATACACATATTTTTACAAATCCCAAGTATGAAATACAATATTTCATTGGTTTGGCATTTGTTTGATGTCCGTGGAGGCACAGGTGTTACATCAACCAGGCCCAAACGCAAATAGATAGCCTTCAGGTGTGTGTATATGGACTCACATCTAACCGGCCCAATGCAAAGTCAAAATTAACAATATTTCAAGGGGTACGCGTGAAGATGCGGTCTAGGTTAACAGTCGTTTAATTAAAACGCTAACACTAAACCTAACCGAGTTAAACAAATAAACGCGCGAGCATACCTAGCTACAATGCAACCCAATCGTAACAGAAAGTGATTCGGAAATGAGGACACCTAAAGATTACGGGTCGTCACATCATCCCCAACTTGAAAGAAATTTCATCCCGAAATTTGACAAGCTAGCACAGAGAAGTGAGGTGATGGGTCAAGATTGCTGCAGATTTTCCCTAGGTGCCACATCATCCCCAACTTGAAAGGGAATTTCGTCCCGAAATTCCTCAATGATATCAAGAGTTGGCTCAACCGATTGAACAACTGAGGATTCTAAAGCTTACTTCAATGATCGCATTCCCACGTGAACTCCGGTCCACGTCTTGAGCTCCAACGAACTCTCACGATTGAAATTCGACTGTGTTGACAGTGGGTTTCTCAACAAGGGTATCACAAGTGTTGCGTCGAACAGACACTTCTTTAGGTTCGAGACATAAATGACATCGTGTACGTTACCCGATTCGTCGGGTAACTCGAGTTTGTAGGTTACGCTACCGATTTTTTTCCAGACCGTTGAATAACTCAACGTAACGTAAATTAAGCTTGCCATGCTTCCCAAGCGTACCACACCCTCCCCGGGTATTCAACATGATTCGACCGCCTACAATGAACTTCCAGTGTTATCCGATCCCAGCAATCTTCCCAAGAGTTTCGAGCACAAGTCCTAGACCTGTGATTAGGTTGTCATCCATCCCAGTCAATCAAGAAGGCTGGCATTATTGCCTTATGTAATGCCTCAACAGAGCTGTCTGGTTAGCAAGACGATAACTGCCGCAGTAGTACTCAACCATAGGTAAGAGTCCTTCCAATTTGCACCAAAGCCAGTCCCACACATGCTCGCAGCATGTCTTTGGGTGACAGGAGAGTTTGTTTTCTCTGATCGTTTGCCCAAAGGCGATAAGCAATGCTCTGGTCCTGACGTGAGCCAAGGGTGTTGTGTATTGCCTGCATAGATCAAATTCAGAGGTAACAGGAGTTGGCGCCTCGTGCCTAGAAGCCGCCTCTCTCAGAGGAACATTCACAACTGTGAAGACTCGTCACTTTTCTTAATTGCAAGAAAGCGTGCTGGTAACGTGCGTCCATCAACGATCATTCAGGTGATGATGTTTCCGTTTCAAGTTGTAAGTAGACTAGTGATAAAATCCATGGTAGTCCGTTCCCATTCTTTGCGTTTCTGGTTGCCAATATCCCACCTTGACTTTCCCACAAGTCAAACATCGTTCTCATGCGTTGCTATGTGGGCCTTCAGGCCCGGTCATCCATACATGGTCTTCAGGTTTTAATTCATCCTATCTAAACTCAGATAAATATGATATCGAGGCGCGTGTGCTTCACCTGCACCAGTTCCCTAAGGTTGTTGTATAGTGAGGTCCATATTCGTTCCATGAAGTAGCAAATATCGTTCGACCTGCCAAAGGTTGCCTCCCCATGCCACGCATGGGTCAATCTTGAGAACTCTCTACCTTCAGTTCGAGCAAGGCGAGTCTGATCAGGTATGTTAGAGTCAATAGCAAGCTGCAAGGCTCGTGCACGTCCAGGTTTCACGGTCGTATTCATTCAAAAGTTCCATCCAGCGATGCCATCACATGTTTAGCTTTCTTGAAACAAGGGTACACGGGAGGCTCTTGTGATCGGTCTAAGTGGTGCATTAGGTACCGTCCAAGTAATGCCTCCAATTTAACCCAAAGTCTACGGCTTCCACCGTAGGTCGTGACTCGTGCAGTTCTTCCTGTAGGTCCATTACGTAAGTCATCACCTTCTCGTGTTGCGTCGGTGTGTAACCATTGCAAAGTTGGGATTCGAAAGCTGAAAAGACGTACTCCTGTTTTGTCCTTCACGAACACAGCACCCTACTGTGCTAAAGAGATTTAAGCTGCGCGATCTTCGAAAATCCTGTGGAGAATCTGCGATAGAGTCTAGTGTGACCAAGAAATTGCTGCATCCACGAAGGGATCTTTGGTTCCGAACAATATCTAACGAAATGGGTCTTTAGCGAGATCCACGTGTATTCCCACTTCGTTGATCATATGACCAAAAAGGTATCTCTCGAATCCAGAAGTTACCTTTAACAAGACTTCGCGCAGAGTGGCTCCTCCCTCAGGGGCCCTAAAATAAGATACAATTGCCGCCCATGATGTTCCTTCCTCTTGAAAATGATCCAGAATGTCATCCATAAATACGGTCGATTCATGTGGTCCATAAAGATGCTGGTGTATTGATTAACTCAATGGTCGTGGTGTACAAAGTCGCAATGGCCGTATTACGTTCGATATGCCGTTTCAGGAACATTCTCCTCTTGGTCTTCCGTCAATACACGGTCGAGGCAAACAGTTCTTGATTGTCACCTTGCTGAGTTCTGGATAATCAGTACACATATGAAAAGGCTTTATCTTCCCGAATATAGCTGGGGCTTCCCAAAGCGAACAAAAACTATGTCCAATAAAAACTCCTGTCCAACAGTTCCTGTAGATAGTCCTTGCAACCCTCCTGGTGTAAGACGGTAAGTAGCACGAGTAATCAGGGTTGCCCTTGTCGTGAGATCAAACTGAGATTCTGCCTAACAGTGGTGGAAGTAAATCTGTAAGCTCTTCGGGTAGCACACTGAGAGGAATCACGAACAATTGGTGGATCCTCGATCCTCTTTTCCTTAGCCTCAACATCAGTAACGGTTGCTAACGTAGCGGGGTGATCCCTCCGTAGACACTTTTGGGCCTTCATAGCTGATGTGGCGCTAACCTTTGCACCACTCTGTTGCTTTCGAACAAATAACGATTCTCCACACAAAATTTTCTCCTCACAAGGTATGTCTGCGCGATTTCTGAATAACCAATCCACAATAATTACTGCATTGTAACCATCAGGGGTAGTAGAAAGAAGGTCGATGTCGAACACCTGTTCCCCAAGGTCGAGTTTGCATCCCAGCGAACATATAAGGCTTCAATTGACTTGCATCAGCCGACTCCACAACAGGTTCGGTTTCAAGAAGCATCAGGGTTTAACTGAACAGAGACAAAGCGAATAACTACCCATCCAAGCTATCGTGTTGCTATTATGCCTGGTATAGCCTATGCCAATACTAAATGTCCTTCCATGAGCTTCATTTCCAGTGTTGTTTTCGTCACGAGAATTTCCAGTACTGCCGTTGTTCCCTTGGTTGTCGTCACCTTGACTTAACATAGTCAATCCTTGTCGAGGTCACCTTCGTTTCCATACCGTAAGCTACGATCACGAGTACCTTGATGTTTCCACGACTGTTGCCTCTAATATTGTCGCCTGTAACGGTGTCCTGCGTCCTTTCACCAACAAGGTCCATCTTTTCACATTCCGTGCCATGTCCTAAGGCACTACTCATGGTGCGGGAGGTTACACAGTCCGCTCTACAGTCAATCGTCATCGATTTTGTCCGGTTTGGTTCGTAAGAGTCAACTCCCATGAGTCGCTAGCTAGGGTTAAGGAGTCAAATCGCTGTTGTTCTTTGCCGATAACTAGGGTCGTTCAAATGCTGAAGTCGGTAAGGTACTACGTTTACCCTCTTGTCCATCATTCTTGCAAGTTGACTGAGTGATACACGATATGTCGCGAGAGTGTTGCAGAAGTGATCGCACTTCGGGATCTAAGGCGTCAACACGCTAAGTTCCAGCAAACAAAGATAAGTGAGGAAAGTATAGTCCAATCATTTGACGCTGAGCCATCCAACTCAGGGACGTTCGTACTAGCACCTAACATTCTACACAGTTCACTAGGCGTTCAGATGTGTGATCAGGTGATACTCGATCGCATCGAGATTCGTAAGGATTCAGAAAGGGGTGAAAAAATCTTGTTCGAGTAGGAGACAATCACTGCTATGACACCTATAGACTGCTGAGTTCTAACATAACATCAATTAACAGAGCGGAACCCCTCTCACACTCGTTAAGCCTCACTGGGACTCACATGCACCCCACATTATTATTATGTGTGCACCCATAATAATAAGCCAATTTGCATGCTTATCTCAGTGCCTCTTAACTCGAACTAAAAGGTTCCCCGAATTCGAGCAATAAGACAGATGACGCCACAACATAGATCATGAAAGTTCAAGAAGAGTCGCACATTTAAAACACGTAACATGGGTTGGTAACATAGAAGTTCATTCTGCAGTGCTAAGTGTGCATTCACGTGTGATGTTATTCATAAGCAAACACTAGATATACTATGCAATAGTAAACGAGAAACGAACCTTGCAGTCTGGAGCTGAGTGTCATGGTCGATTTCGGATCTGTTCGGTTATAGTCTGGTTTTATAAAAACGTTTTAAAACCAAGTTCACTATAACCAGTGGCTCTGATACCAAACTGTCACACCCTCATATTACCACTTAGGGAGTGTCCCTGTTAGGCGTGTGACCACTAGTAATGAGCCACCAATTACATTGAATCCATAAGTTTAAAATAAAGTTTCATCATTTAATAGTAATAAAATCCAAACATAAGCAATTCAAAAACCATCAAGTTCAGCGGAAGCGTTAACGTAACATAATGTAAATACTTTCCAAACAACCATAGTAAATAAATGTTTGATGAATAAACCCATCAATGCAACCATGACCACTCACACCCTCCAGCCAGTAAGTTCCTGTTCCCAAGTACCTAATGACCTGCGAGCATGTAACAAGTGTATCAGACAAAGCTGGCGAGTTCACAGTTTTAGAAAACGTTTGTTACCAGTTGTATGTAAAACAGTTCACTGACAAATGCAAGTAATATTGTTAATATCTCAATTCCGAACAAGACGGCTCCTGATGTACATGACTGCCCTTTCCCACGTACTCCTATCCAGTACTGGCCCGACTGGGTCATTAGTTCACATCCGTCCTCTCTAGGAGCGGTGTGAGGGTGCCAAACCAAAGTAGCGCTACCAACTAATACCCGTTACCCTCCAGGTAACAACATAAGGGACTTACAAGAATGATAGGTGAGAATATTAACCAATATACCCGTTTTTACCCAAAAGACTTATCCCTCCACGGGATACCCACTGACTGTCCCCAACCACTGGGACGCATGCTCGAATGTAGTGAACTCACCTTAGAGTGCTCAGTAGAATACGTTACTTGACCACACTCAGTTAATCAAACACGTCCTATCAAAGTTTACCCATAACAATCAGTTCTATTCTCATGTTGCACCACATATGTTGTTACACATTTCACACATCACGTTCATGAAGTATTTACACCCCTCAAGCAAATTATAACAGTTAATCACGTTACACATCATCCATGTTAACAAATTTTGTGGTATCACATACAAGCTTACTTCATGTAACCAAATCCCAATGAAACTTCTCTAATATATATGTGTGACCCAAAACTACGGAATGATCCAAGATAGTATGTGGCCTAGAGAATTACTTGGCCCAAATCTGAATATGCAGCCCATTACCTATCGTGTTACCCGGTCTGAACTATTGCCCCTTAACCCAACAGGCCGATCCAATAAACCCCAAGCCAAATTCATATGTATAAAGCCCAATGTAAACTTAAACCAACTGTGTAGTCCAGCACGTGAGTGTGTGTGGCCCAATGCAACCAGAATGTGTGTTTTGAGTTTAATTTACATGACCAGTACCCTACTCATGTTCTACTAGTGGGCCGATGTGTAACCACAACATTTGAGCCTATCACAATGCAGCCCTAGGATTAAATAGCTCAAACCAATGTAACAGTGCCTCTTACGTAATGATTTGGCCCACTAATGGCAACCCACACCAAAGGTGCTACTCACCTTTCCTCCAATCATAATAGTGGCCCAACTCACTTGGCCAACTAGACACTCGTTTTAATTGCGCAGCCCAATAACAATTAATCCAACCCAACTATTGTTTTATACCAAACTTATGTGACCAGAATGTTAGTGTGTAGTCATGAAAATAACAATCCTTTATTATTTCATCCTTAACCAACAACATAATATATTTCCACCTCACCTACACATAGTTACGGCATTATTATTCAATCAAATTGTCACCAAGTGTTATCTCCCTTACACTAACATCCATCACATACTAACAAGTTTCCATACACCAATCCAGAAGCTATAACATGCGATCCATACAATTAACAAATCATACATAAGCAACCCTAAATCATCCATATTCAGATTGATCATGCAAAGCTACATACAGAACTGTTCCTATGATCTATCATTTAATCACACTATTATTTTGAGATTGCATTGTGAAATCATGTATTCATATGACAATAGGATTCCATAACCAACTATCATTCAGTATCACACAATCAATATATTTGTAATCCTACCCGTCTGATTACATCATTCATGCATACTATCCACATAACAATTTCCTAATCTAAACTATGATACAAAAGTTGTCAAAACATCGCACATGTATATAACACAATATCATCAAATAATAATTTAACACAATTATGGTTTTACTAACCAGATAGTCGATCACAAAGGATGGTGTCTCGAGATGGGGGGGGGGGGGTATCTACTGTCGTCGCACTTCAAGAGAAGAGAAGATTACGAGGGGGGGGGTCTGTCCACTGCGATCGTGTTTTAGGGTAGCTTAGGGTTTTGATATATTGATGTTAATGTGTTACGCTACAAAGCATGTAAACATGCTGAAATACCAACCGGCCCCAAATATGTAACCCTCTTGGGCTCAACCAGGCCCAAACGCAAATAGATAGGCTTCAGGTGTGTGTATATGGACTCACATCTAACCGCCCCAATGCAAAGTCTAAATTAACAATATTTCAAGGTGTACGCGTGAAGATGCGGTCCAGGTTAACAGTCGTTTAATTAAAACGCTAACACTAAACTTAACCGAGTTAAACAAATAAACGCGCGAGCATACCTAGCTACAATGCAACCCAATCGTAACAGAAAGTGATTCAGAAATGAGGACACCTAAAGATTACGGGTCGTCACATCATCCCCAACTTGAAAGAAATTTCGTCCCGAAATTTGACAAGCTAGCACAGAGAAGCGAGGTGATGGGAATTCTTGGTATTTTGTGTGTGTTATATTATTTCAAGTCCTAAAATAATATAACTAATACACAAAGTATACAAGTAATCACACATGTGACTTCTAAATATATATTTTCCTAATACATATTTAGTCACTTTTATTTATGAAAACCAACCTCCAATAATTATATTTTTGTAACAAAAATTATGGCAAAGCTTTTGTAGCAAACTCATGGTTTAAAATACACTTGTAAATATTTGTTTAAAAATATTTTTCTAAGTGTTTATATTTTTAGAAAATTTTGCCATAGTTTCCCCTAAAAATGGAGGTTTCCATGCTTTCAAGCATATCATTTTCTTTTGTAAAAATCATCACAATCAATTCACAATCATCAACAAATAATCTCTACTTACTAATTTGCCAAAAATCATGCATCTTCTACTACTTCATGAACTTGATTATTTGCAAAAAATTGTAGTAACTTACTAGGGTTCTTAGCAAGTCTTGTTACCCTTTAAAATGTGATTAGTTCTTTAAAAAACTTCATTTTTAAAGAAGTTAGTTGTTTACAACTTCTTGTCATATTTTCTAAAAATGCTTCTTTATGTAATCTTCTTGTCACACAAGTGTTTCTACACTTGTTTAACCATTAAAAATAAGATTTGTTTGTGTAAGAACCAAGATTTAATAAAACTCATATTTTTAACTTGGTTTCTTTGAAAGATTGTTCATAAATCTTTAGATCTACATGTTTAACAACTTACTTTGTTTATTACTTTTCAAGAAAACAAAGTATTCTTTCAAGTTCATGATCTTTATGTGGATGATTTATAATCCTTCATCATTTCTACTTTCACATCTTGCTAGATTATGTTTTAATCATGATCTAGCAAGAGCTTATGATGATCAACATCATTCCTACAAACAATCAATGATCAACAAGCATAACAACTCATATTCATCAAGATTACTTCATTAAACAAGCTTATGTTCATGTTTACTTCGTATGTTCTTTAGTGTTCTTGATATTTTTTATTATGATCTTCTTTAACCACTAAAAATAGATGTAAAATAGATAGATCAAGGCTCTTACCACTAGCACAAGGGTAGGGATGATTCAAATGAAGAAATGAAGAGGATAAAAGAAAACTAGAGAGGTTCTTCAAGATCCAAAGCCACCAAGCTTCCTTGTCTTGCTTCTAGCACCTTGATGTACACTTGGAATGGTTGAAGAAGGTTGAATGATGATGATGATGGTGGTGGTGTGATCGGCCGAGAATAAAGAAGAGGGAGAGAGAGCTTTGGTGTGTGTTTAGTGGGTGTGAGAATGAGAGTCTTGATCATCTAGGTATATTTATAAACCATGTCCTCATTTTATCTCTTGAATAATATGCTTATTATGAGCAAACATAATCTAGTTTTAATTGAAATAAAATCCATTTGGTGGGCCATATGTCGGCCGAAAATAGGTGGGGGGGGTCTTAGATTAGGTTCCAACTAAATTAGTTACAATCTAGTTCATTTTCAAGTGTTAGTTACATGATTTGGTTATTAGATATTTTTAGGAGGTGTTATGGTGTTCGGGGACCATAACTAGCTTGGAAATATTAAAACAGTGCTTCTAGTGTAAATTTGGTGTTTCTTGTAGTGTCTGGTTGTTCGGTTGGTTACTGATTCGTTAAAGTGCTAAACTACGCAGTTTAAGGTGCTTTATGTATCTTTTTGTGACACTATTGATTCCCGACACTTAGGAAAGCATTCAGGACCATTTAATCATTTTTCTACATTACATTAGTTTGTTAAATTGCTGAATTTTGCAGAATTCAACACTTTGGGTGAGTTTTAGGCACTTTCCGGTACTTAAACTATCACCATAAAGGCAGTTTTTGTGTTCCTTACTTTCCTATACACTACACTAGTGTAATACTTAGTTTCTGGCTCATTCAGTACCTTAATGCACTGTCTATCTATGTGCTGAGTTCTGTCAGCACTTTCCTGATTTATCAGATAGTCATGCTAACTATACTTAATGCATCATTCAAGGCGATATAGATTTCATGCAATATTGGTATGACATTAAACAATGTATGATGCACATGCATGTATAAAGTATAAATCAGAAAGCAATTAATTGAGGTTCAGCACAGTCATTAGGAACTAATCACACTTAATTAATTGTATGGATACCTGGAATTTTGACAGTTGTCACAAACATATACAGGTAGCTTTATTTCTCCCACAGTATTCTTTGCCTCTCCACTGAACCCTACAAGCACAGTGGATTTTGAAGTGATCTCCATCTGTGGGATGTTCATTCTCTTCACCATTTCCAGCTGGATAACGTTTATAGAGCTGCCATTGTCCACTAGTATCCTGCGCACAAAATGATTTGCAATATATAAAGTTATTACCAAACCATCATGATAGGGATCCTGGACACTATCCCTGTCATCACTATCACACGTTATCACTTTATCGGTTGTGAGGGTTGTCATCCTGGTCGGCTGGTCTCCTCGTTCTGCCTTAGCCTCCTTTGCGTGTGTCTTTGCTGCAGAATAAGAGGTTCCACAAATGTCGGATCCTCCCGAAATAAAGTTAATTATCTTGGCATCCGCAGGAGGTGATGCTGCTCGTTCAGGATCCTTTTCAATATCCTGACCCTTATTCTTCTTTCTGCCCAGAAGATCCTTCAGGTATCCTTTGCTTCGCAGATAGCTTATCTCCTTCCTCAGGGCTATGCAATCTTCCGTGATATGTCCAAAATCCTCATGGAAGGCACACTACTTGGATTTGTCCTTCCAATATGCCTTTTGCTGGTTCTTTCTAGGCCACCTCGCTTTATCTCCCAAACCCTGCATAGCATACATTAGTTCAGGTATATTAACAGAAAAACAATATTCTGACAATTCAGGATACTCCTCAGGATCCTCATCCTCAACAGCATTCACTTTCTTGCTGTCATTCCTGCCATATGGCTTAGAGTGATATGGTTTGTATGAGGATTCTGACTTCATGTTAGTTGATTCATAGGTTGAGGATGAATTCATCCTCTCTTGCATCTTTTTGTCATCCTCCAGTCTGATATATCTCAAAGCCCTATTCCAAGTTTCATCCAGGTTCCTGCAAGGATTCACCACAAGATCCTGATAAAATTGGGAATCCTTTTGCAACCCCATTTTGAATGCATGTACGGCCGTTGCAACATCAAGATGTGGGATGTCCAAGGATTCCCTGCTAAACTTGTTCACATAATCCCTTAAGGATTCTTGAGGACCTTGAGCTATCCTGTAGAGATCACTGGTTAGTTTTTCAAAACATCGACTGCAAGAAAATTGACTATTAAATAAGTTAACTAAGTGAGCAAATGATGTAATCGAATGAGGTGGAACGTTTAAGAGCCATTTTAAGGCTGATCCTATTAGAGTAGAGCCAAAACCCTCGCAGAGGCATGCTTCCTTGAGATCCGGAGGGATAGGGCTAATTTCCATCCTTTCCCTATACTGAGCAATATGCTCTTCAGGATCCATGGTTCCGTCATAGAGCTTCATGTTGGGGGTTTGAAATCTTTTCGGGATTTCAGCATCACAAATAGGATATGCAAACCAGGATATCTTGTGGCTATCCTGAGACACTTCTGGAATTGGCTGGACCACCCCAGGTACACTGGATATCATATCCTTTAACTTCTGAAGCTCCCTAGAGAGTGCCAACGTCACACCTGTGTCCTACAAAGATCCAATACCGTTAGTAGCAAGAGCATTAGTATTATTGGACACGTTACCAGCCTGAGGATTCTAGCCATATCCTGGAGCATATCCTGAGCTTCTCATAGTTGATACCCTGGCCGATGAGGGTATCTCAGGAGTATGACTCTGGGAATGACTAGGTACAATATTTCCCCTGTTATCCTTGGTATATACTGCCGAACTGAAGTTCAATGCTCTGGGCTGCAAGGGAGTGACAGTATCCTCAGCAGGCCTGCTTGAGCTAGATTTCAAGAGTTGTATCTCTCTTATCAGCATTTGGTTTGTTTCCTGCTGTTGCTTCAACTGATCCTGTATACTACCAAACAAAGTTAGAATTTCATCATTAGAAGCCATAATAGGAGTTCTCCCTGAGGTAGCAGATCCATGGATATTCTGAGTAGGCACAATATCCCAAGTTGTTTGAGTTTCGGTCCTCCTTGGAGGAGCTTGAGGCTGAGATGAAGCTTGCGTCCTTGGAGGTGGTGGAAGCACCGAACCAATTATTACAGAGGTTGTAGCAGACATGGTAGAAGAGCTCATGTTTGATTTTGAGGCCATTGAAAACAGTTGTGCAAAAAGTTTTGAGAATAGAAAACCAAGTAATGATTTTAAGAAAGCTTTTAGTAGAAATAGCACCACTTGCCCCACGGTGGGCGCCAAATTGTTTTGGTCAAAAATTACCGAAACAATTTAGTGATCAAATTAGTTAAGTGAGGTAGTGTGCTAGCAGTGTTTGTAGAAAATATGCTTATCTAGTTGTTTACAAAAACAGTTTTTAGGATATAGCTCAGGATACCAAGCTATATCAATAATCAAACAATGAGCAAAACTGTAAAGGTTGACACGTGATGTATGAGGAAAGCACTTGATCAATCTAGATCTCTGGCATAAAACCTCGGGAGCTACAATCGTCGGCTGCCTTGTTCTTCTTATTGCTTGAATAACCAGGATACCGTGCAGGATAATGCTCAGATCGCTACTAAGTGGTACAATGATTGTAAGTGATGAGTGTTAGTGCATGATTGCTGCTAGAAAAGAGAGTGAATGAGTAGGAGAACTCGAAAGTGTGTGTTTCCTATGATCTGGCCATCCTTATTTATAGTTACAAGAATTAACTAACTATGCTAAAAATTCGGGATACTTGGAATATTCCCTTCTGAATGTTAGGGACTGTATCAACTTGTTTTCCACGTGCATATTAATTATAAATCAGGGTCTTCAGCTCCCATAACCGTTACAACGTTAATAGCATTAATCAGTATCCGTAACTCCCGTAAAATATGCCTTTCTTCAATGCTGACCGTTACAAGACCCATTCTTCCGCCATCAACGTCCTTATCCTAAGCAATTTGAGCGAGTCTTCAGGGTGACTTGGTCCTCATGAATGTTAGTCCCTTGTAAACAATGTTTACAAGCAAATTATTAGTAATATTCAGGATACTGCCATAGGATGTTACCAATATCCTGGTCCGGTATCCTGATCGTGATCAACTATCATAAAATCAAGATATAGTGTCAGGATATGGGCTCAGAATTTCACCCATAACAATACCAATAAACAAATATTCCACAAACAGTTATCACAGAGTCACATCTCTTAAACAAAACAAGTCTGACAACCTAGATTTTTATTAGATGAGTTTATAGACTGCCTATCTTGATTTCAGCATAACATTCCATCAACCTGCCACATACGTTAAAATAAAAGTCAATACATAAAGTAAAGGTGAGTACACAAGTTTTCATAGATAATAGTATGAAAAGCGTTTACGCATAACCAGCATGTAACACGTAACGGGCGAAACATGTAACTACCAACAATGATACCACCTAACCACGTGACTGCGATGTAGAGTATGCGCGACACATGTTCACCTAAGCGAACACGTGAAGTAAAGTAATATGATCCTTAGCAACCCCTGTCCACGATAGGTGCTGAGTCCAAACTATAGTACTGTCACTGCTAAAGGCGGTCTAGTGTAACACTGTATAAGCATAGTAACAAGCATTCAACAAATCATGTAAAGCATGTGGAAGCATTTATAAAGTGTTTGCGTTGTGTGTTGTGTTTTAATAGAGAACGTATGTAACACCCAAAAGTGCGTTAAACGAAAATGGGTTCATGTATACTCATAGAGTGTGTACTAATCAAGAAACACGATCCTCAATGGGTTGAAGGGAACGCCGGGTCAGCTTGCGTACGGGAACAGAAGCATAAGTCCTCCAGAGTGCTGAAAGGCCGGAAATCGAAGTGTCGGTGGGGGAACAGAAGCTTCGTACGAAGCTGGTGCCTTCGTACGAAGGGGCCCTTCATACGAAAGTGGGTCTTCGTACACGTGCTGCTTCCGTGTCCAAAAATCGAGTGTCTTCGCGTCGTCCTCAGAAAATCGAGTGTTCACACCTCCAACCTTAAGCTATTGATTGAGCTTAGAGCCGGAGAGGTCTTTAATTATGTCACAGATGGAAATTGGGCTGTGTTGTGTAAAGCCAGAGCTTTCGTACGAAGGCAGTGCCTTCGTACGAGGCCATGTTCCTTCGTACGAAGGCAGTGCCTTCGTACGAAGCTGGCTTCGCACAGAACAGTCCAGTTCACAAACGTGGCTATTTTTGGCATTCGGTGCTGTGTTTTTGCCTGAATCGGATGTATTTCCAAGTCCAATTCGAGATGGTTTCGACATTACCTCGTTCCACTATTCAGTGAACGAAATACTTGTCGTTTTTGGTCCGGTTTGTTGTAAAAATCAAGTTTAAAAGAGTTTTGAAGGGTTTTCACCTAGACTTAACACTTGTTGAGTGGGAAATCCACAGATTTCTATCTTGGGAAACCGAAGTTAGTCCCAATCAACTCGGTAGAGTGTAAATCAGTGATGAAAGAAGAAGTTTGATGAAAAAGATGAAGGGGTTTTGCGAAAAGCAGGAATTTATGAAGAAAAGAAGTATTTAAGTGAAAAGTTGATTGTTGTTAGGTGAAAACATAAGAGTCTAGATGAAAACGTAGTGATTCTTGTGAAAATAAAAGTGGAAAACGTTGTATAATTGAAGAAAACTGTTAAATCTTACTTGAAAATGGTTAGACAGCAATTCGGCAGAGTTTCGGCTTAGAATCAGCAAGTGAGAAATGAATAAGGAGGGCTTGAGTATTTATAGAGGGAGTGGGTTCGCATAGAAAAGCCTGGTTCAAGTAGGCTACCTTCGCTGCCTAGCTTCGAACCAAAGTGTTGTTTTGTGCAACCTTTTCCATGTTTCGTGTGTAAGATGCTTGTTTAATGCTCTTTGTTGCATTAGATAGTATTGGTACATTAAGTATTTTAGTATAATACCGAGTTTCAAGTTACGTTGCATTTCTAGAGTGATAAATCGAATTGTGCGAGTAGCGTTGAGTTTGACTTGTGATAGCGTTTGCGAGTAAACAATCCACATAATGAGCACACATAAGTAAAGCACATAAGAACACACATAACATTACTACTACTGATAACAGCGTTTGCGATTGTAAAGCGTGTTAGTCGTGATGAGCATATGTGGGGGCGTATAAGCAATTCGCAAAGTTCGAAAATTTACTAAAACAATTGCATGTTAATATTCCATTTATCGAAGTCCTAACTCAAATGCCTAAATATTCAAAATTTATGAGGGACTTCCTCACTCATAAAAGGAAAATTGAATCATTGCAATTAGTTAACTTAGGCGAAGAATGCTCCGCCTTACTACTCAACAAACTCCCGCAAAAGAAGCTTGACCCCGGAAGCTTCACAATTCCTTGCTCGATTGGGAAATCCCCCATTCGTAATGCACTAGCCGATCTCGGGGCAAGCATCAACCTCATGCCCTCATCAATGTTCAATCGACTTGGCTTAGGGAAAACAAGCCCTACAAAAATAAGCATACAACTCGCCGATAGATCCGTCAAATATCCACAAGGTGTCGCTGAAAATCTATTGGTCAAAGTCGGCGAATTTGTCTTTCCGGCCGACTTTGTCATACTAGATATGGAGGAAGATACCGAAGTACCACTCATCCTAGGGAGGCCATTCCTAGCTACGGCCCAAGCAGTGGTAGATATGAATGACGGAACACTAACATTGAGGGTTGGGGATGAGGAAGTAAAGTTTGGAGTCAGAAAAAGAGTAGAAGACGAAGACCCGGTCAACTACATGAAGGTTATTGACTCAAGCTTGGATGATGCTCTCCGACGGTGTAGCATGGGATGCAAAACATCCCACTTGGGCAACATATGACCAGGCTTTGGGTCTAGCCAAGGACCCTAATAAACGTGGCGCACCACGGTGGCATTCCGCGGAACTATCCTTAGTTTAGTTTAGATTATTTTTTATGTTTTCTAGTTTAGTTTTAATTTTCAGGAATAAAACACACTCAGGATGGTTCTTCATTACAGCAGGTTCTTCATTACAGCAGGTTCAGCACGGGCCGTGTCCGCCCGACACGGCCCCGTGCTGCACAGTCTGCAGAAAATGCCCAGTTCAGGTAAACTGGACACGGGCCGTGTTCACCCAACACGCCCCCGTGTCCAGGCTTCTGTTTCTTTTTACAACTTTTTGTTACTGGCACCTGAACACGGGGCCGTGCCCGGACACCACGGGGCCATGTCCAGACGCTCAGTAACATAAATTTTTTCTTTTTCACACCTTTTTACACATTCAATCAACCTAAAAACTTATTTTTTGGACACATTGAGGACAATGTGTAATTTAAGTGTGGGGGGGGGGGGGGAAGCTAAAACTTTGAATCTTGCAAGTCCTAATTACAAGCCTTACACAAAACTCTATTGGAACCGCTAATCACCCCAAATTTTTTCAAAAATTTTCATTTTTTTTTACTTGTCTAGGTTTAACTTGGGAATTTCAAATTCTAAAAAGGTTATATTTTTACAAATTTACAACCGATAGCGTCGTGATAAAAAGAACCAACATAAGAAAATTATGAAAAGGCATGGCAAGTTTACTTAAAATTTGATTATATATACTTGATCACATAAAAACCCATTCCCACAAAAGTGAGTTTTGAGCCTTTATTGAGCATACAAATACATATCTTTAAACTAAATGCTCATTTTTCGTTTCTTGTGTGAATAGCCGCTTGGTTCTTACGACTCTAGAACTTGCCACGACGATACATTCTGGGTCCTTACCAACTTAAACCCAAGTAAGTAAATGATGGAGGCACTAGGACTAACCCTTTTTATTTCTACACCATTATTTTTTTTACCACCTACCCAAAATCCCCCTAGTTAACCCCTTTGAGCCTAAACCTTTTCATTTCTTAACCCAAACCAAACACCCTTTTCACCCACCAAGACCTTTTTTATTTTTAACCCTTTGTTTTAGTAACAAGCTCGGTTTTTCGTATGACTTTTCAAAAGAAATAAACAAGCAAGTTCATCAAAAATAACTTTATTTGAATAATGGCTTCATCCAAATAAAAATTGCAAAAATAAAAAGTCTTACAAAAACCGACGTTTTTTACGCTTTTTCGCCCTTTTTCTACTAACTACTAACCCAACCACCTACCTTTAACCCAAGCCTAACCCTTCACCCAAAGTCCACTTGATATTTACAAAGGTTTATAGTTAAAAAGGAGGAGGATTGATTGATTGGCAAGCCCATGGTAAGAATAAGTTTCATGCCGCTCTCGAGTGATTCACTAAAATACATCTTCGGCCGAGTGTTGAGTGATCCCCCGTGAGGTATGTGAACTTGTATATAAATAGAATTTTAAAAAGGCATGTTATGCCATAATAAGTAATTTATCTTATGAAAAGTTTTAAATAAATCATGACGAATACGATTGTAAATAACTAAAAATAAAAACTTAATAAAGAATCTTGGAAATCCCGACACTCTATGACAAGCCCAAAAACCTTCTCTTCTACCCATTCCATTTGGGAGTGTAAAGCCACATTATAAAGAGTTTTGCTTGAGGACAAGCAAAGATTCAAGTGTGGGGGTATTTGATGTGTGCAAAATGCAACATATAAATTACATCAATTGTGGCACAAAACTAACCCTTTTTTTAGTACTAATGTTGGAAAAAGTGTGCTTTTGTCTTCCTTTTGTATTTTCAGGATTAAATAAACTCAAATTAAGAAAAGAAGCAAAAAGGCAGCTAAATCTAACATAAATACAAGAATAGGAACAAAAGTGGCATGCCCGACCTCCCCGACAGCATCTTCCCAAGCAAAACAAGAGAACAGAAGGCTGAACACGCCCCGTGCTCAGTGAACACGGGGGCGTGCCCAAGTGCCAGCATAAAAGACAAAGCTATAGAAGCTTCTATTGCCCACCACGGGGCCGTGCTCAGCAGACACGGGGCTGTGGTCAACTATAAGATTCCCAGAATCCAGGCAAATCTTGATAGTACAGATATGCTTCTGCACACGGGGGCGTGCCCAGCGGACACGGGGACGTGGTCAACTAATGTAGACAAACTGCAATTAATGAAGACATAGAAGAGGATGGACACGGGGCCGTGCCCGAGCTACTGTTCAGGCTATAAATAGGGGTGCTTGGCTCATTTGCAAACCATCCCTTGGCACACCACCTCTCTCACTCTTCACCCACCACCCACCACCATCACAACACCATCATCCACCACCATCGTCCATTGTCCATCATAGAGTGTGTGAGTCGTCTCGGGATCCAAGATTGATCGTAAGAGTTCTTGACAATCAAAGGCCATGTTTGCCTAAGTCTCTTACATCACTTGGTGAAGACAAGTGTCTAGTGTAATACTTTTTATTTTTAATCTTTTCGCACTTTTTACCTGGTTATGTATTAATGACTTTAATAACTAGTTTCTTATGTTGAAGGTGATTCTTCCTTATCGTTTGTCCGTGGTGTCTTGGCATTATTTTACTGTGTATATAAAATAAAAGATTTTCATCATTCATATCTCCACGGTCTATATGGAGGTATGTTGGCTACCTGGTCGGGGGTTAAGGGAACGGTTTGGTAAGAGTCTTGCCTTGTTCAGTGTATAGATCCTGCAAGGACCTGGGCCAAATTTAGTTGGACCTCCTTCAATACCTACCGGTATTGGATGGCGGGGGTCCAAACTCTTTGATCCCCTCATATGTAAGCTACTATTAATACTTTAACCCGGCTACTTAGGACTGTATCCCTGCTGACTCAGACTACTTAGCCGAGGGTAACGTCACCTTCAAAAGAGGGGCCTACCATAATATGCATTAATAACTTAATTAATTATCTTTTAATAATCCGACCCTTTAGGATTGTATCCTTGCTGACTCAAACTACTGGGTTGAGGGTAACGTCACCTTCAAAAGAGGGGCCTACTACAATAACTAAGATAATCTCTTAAAAAGTGCAAAAGTGCGGAAATAATCAAAGGTTACACTAAACACGAGTCAGAGCCAAGTGATTCATCTTGTCTATCTGTTTTTACTTTTATTTTATTTTTCAGCATTTTAGTTAGTTTTTATTTTTCTAGTTTAAAAACCTTTTTTCTAAACTTTTGATTTGATTAGACGTTGAGGATAAACCGGTACTAAAAGCTCTTGTGTCCTTGGACGAACTCGGTATCTTATCAACACTATACTACGCTCACGATGGGTGCACTTGCCCATATGTGTGTTTAGTGTTAGTAAATATCGTGTTTTATAAATTTAAAACTTGGCTAAAATGTGTAAAAGGGCTTAAAATATACTTAAACTTATATACACACTTTACACGCATCAGGTTTTTGCCGCCGTTGCCGGGGACACAAGGATTTTAAGAAAGTTAGGAATCAACGGCCTAATCGTTTTTCTTATTTTTCTATTTTTTTAGGATTTTTTCTTAGTTTTTCAGTTTCTGCAGAGCTCAGCACGGGCCGTGCCTGGTCGGACACGGGCCGTGCCCAGCATTTGTTACTTGCAGTTTTTATTTTCCGAGTTACAGAGAGCTGAGCACGGGGCCGTGTCCAACTCCCTAGTAACAGGGATGCGGAAAACAATCACTGTATCTCCGACCACGGGGCGTGTTCACCTGAGCACGGGGCCGTGGTGAACCTTCTGACCAACGTTCTTTTCTATTTTTATTTGCAGGACTTGGAACCAGGCGCCACAATTGAACTTCCTACGTAGTGTATGAGCTCCAGTTCTAGTAGAGACATAAAAGAACCTCTAGAAGAACCCGAACGCTTTCTCAGAAAAAGACTTAAAGTTAAAAACCAAGAGAAAGTTACGGGGGACCCACTTCCAATGGCGGACCAACGTACCCTCATGGATTACCTACTACCCACTGTAGGTAATCTCGGCGCCGCTATCAATGCACCGAATGTCGAAGCCAATAACTTCGAACTTCGGCCACATTTGATACAAATGCTTCAAAACTCCACAACCTTCCATGGGCTTGCGGACGAGGATCCCCATCTACATATTACTAATTTCTTAGAAATATGTGATACCTTTCGGATCAATGGAGCATCAAACGACGCCATCCGCCTTCATATGTTTCCATTTTCATTAAAAGACCGAGCTAAGGCTTGGCTTAATACCCTCCCAGTTGGCTCGGTAAACACCTGGGATGAACTAGCCCAAAAGTTTCTATATAAGTATTTCCCTCCTGCTAAAACGGCTAAATTAATGACTGAAATTAATACACATTCACAAGAGGATGGGGAATCCTTATATGAAACTTGGGAAAGGTTCAAGGAGCTACTAAGAAAGTGTCCTCATCACGGTCTTGTGGTATAGCAACAAGTATCCACTTTCTACAATGGGTTGTTGCCACACACAAGACAAACACTTGATTCTAGCTCCGGGGGACTTTTAGGTAATCGTCGCCCAAATGAAATATATAATCAAATTAAGGAAATTGCTCAAACCAATTTTCAATGGCACACTCCCCAAGGCAATAAATCTATCGGGCGCCCATAAGGTTGATGAAAGCACTTCTTTACAAGCCCAAATCGAGGCCCTTTCTTCAAAAATCAAAAAGTTAGATATGGCAAAAACGGTCTCGATTATGGCTTGTGAAGGGTGTGGTGGGCCACATGAAAATTGGAGTTGTATGAAAGAATTAAATGATCAAACGGAAACGGTAAACTACATTGATAATAGACCTAGGCCGTCGGGTCCTCCAACCGGTACCTACAACCAAGGATGGCGTAACCACCCTAACCTTGGTTGGAGAGATCCCGGCAATAGTAGTAACCAACAAAACCAACGAACTAACTTTCAACAAACACAAAATTTTTCTCAACAACAAGGTTGATGAGAAAGGCTTGAAGATACTGTATCTCGCCTCATCTCCGACACCGAAAAGAAAAACTCGAATCGATTTCAGCAATTGGAATCGAATTTTAGAAATCAACAAGCTAGCATTCAAAACATTGAAACACAATTAAATTAAATAGCTCAAAATTTCTCCGAGAGACCACAAGGCGCGTTACCGAGTAATACCGAGACCAACCCAAAGGCGCAAGTACATCTCATAACATTGAGAAACCGTACCGTGGGTCCCGAAGAGGCTCCACTCCCACCAACTGAAAGAAGCCAATCTAGCCAAACCACGACTCCACCCGCGCCCCAACAAGAAAAGGCTTCTCCACCAGTTTAAGAGCCTACTAAGACTCCCCTGGTTCCATACCATGGTCGGTTAATTCGTCAAAAGACCGATGAGCAATTCGCAAAGTTTGAAAATTTACTAAAACAATTGCATGTTAATATTCCATTTATCGAAGTCCTAACTCAAATGCCTAAATATTCAAAATTTATGAGGGACTTCCTCACTCATAAAAGGAAAATTGAATCATTGCAATTAGTTAACTTAGGCGAAGAATGCTCCGCCTTACTACTCAACAAACTCCCGCAAAAGAAGCTTGACCCCGGAAGCTTCACAATTCCTTGCTCGATTGGGAAATCCCCTATTTGTAATGCACTAGCCGATCTCGGGGCAAGCATCAACCTCATGCACTCATCAATGTTCAATTGACTCGGCTTAGGGAAAACAAGCCCTACAAAAATAAGCATACAACTCGCCGATAGATCCGTCAAATATCCACAAGGTGTCGCTGAAAATCTATTGGTCAAAGTCGGCGAATTTGTCTTTCCGGCCGACTTTGTCATACTAGATATGGAGGAAGATACTGAAGTACCACTCATCCTAGGGAGGCCATTCCTAGCTATGGCCCAAGCAGTGGTAGATATGAATGATGGAACACTAACATTGAGGGTTGGGGACGGAGAAGTAAAGTTTGGAGTCAGAAAAAGATTAGAAGACGAAGACCCGGTCAACTACATGAAGGTCATTGACTCAAGCTTGGATGATGCTCTCCGACGGTGTAGCATGGGATGCAAAACATCCCACTTAGGTAACATATGACCAGGCTTTGGGTCTAGCCAAGGACCCTTATAAACGTGGTGCACCACGGAGGCATTCCGCGGAACTATCCTTAGTTTAGTTTAGATTAATTTTTATGTTTTCTAGTTTAGTTTTAATTTTCAGGAATAAAACACACTCAGGATGGTGAAGGATAACAAGGGAAACTTGGACCAGCACCCCATGCACGAAAACAGGGCCATCCGACAAATTTTCTTCATTACAGCAGGTTCAGCACGGGCCGTGCCTGCCCAACACGGCCCCGTGCTGCACAGTCTGCAGAAAATGCCCATTTTAGGTAAACTGGATACGGGCCGCGTTCACCCAACACGCCCCCGTGTCCAGGCGTCTGTTTCTTTTTACAACTTTTTGTTACTGGCACCTGAACACGGGGCCGTGCCCGGACACCACGGGGCTGTGTCCAGACGCCAAGTAACATAAAATTTTGCTTTTTCACACCTTTTTACACATTCAATCAACCTAAAAACTTATTTTTGGGACACATTGAGGACAACGTGTAATTTAAGTGGGGGGGGGGGGATGCTAAAACTTTGAATCTTGCAAGTCCTAATTACAAGCCTTACACAAAACTCTATTGGAACCGCTAATCACCCCAAATTTTTTCAAAAATTTTCATTTTTTTTCTTGTCTAGGTTTAACTTGGGAATTTCAAATTCTAAAAAGGTTATATTTTTACAAATTTACAACCGATAGCGTGGTGATAAAAAGAACCAACATAAGAAAATTATGAAAAGGCATGACAAGTTTAGTTAAAATTTGATTATATATACTTGATCACATAAAAATCCATTCCCACAAAAGTGAGTTTTGAGCCTTTATTGAGCATACCAATACATATCTTTAAACTAAATGCTCATTTTTCGTTTCTTGTGTGAATAGCCGCTTGGTTCTTACGACTCTAGAACTTGCTACGACGATACATTCCCGGTCCTTACCAACTTAAACCCAAGTAAGTAAATGATGGAGGCACTAGGACTAACCCTTATTATTTCTACACCATTATTTTTCATTTTTTTACCACCTACCCAAAATCCCCCTAGTTAACCCCTTTGAGCCTAAAACTTTTCATTTCTTAACCCAAACCAAACACCCTTTTCACCCACCAAGACCTTTTTTTTATTTTTAACCCTTTGTTTTAGTAACAAGCTCGGATTTTCGTATGACTTTTCAAAAAAAAATGTTGATGAAGCAAAAGAAATAAACAAGCAAGTTCATCAAAAATAACTTTGTTTGAATAATGGCTTCATCCAAATAAAAATTGCAAAATAAAAAGTCTTATGAAAACCGACGTTTTTTACGCTTTTTCGCCCTTTTCTACTAACTACTAACCCCACCACCTACCTTTAACCCAAACCTAACCCTTCACCCAAAAGTCCTCTTGATATTTACAAAGGTTTATAGTTAAAAAGGAGGCGGATTGGTTGCTTGGCAAGCCTATGGTAGGAATAAGTTCCATGCCGCTCTCGAGTGATTCACTAAAATACATCTTCGGCGGAGTGTTGAGTGATCCCCCGTGAGGTATGTGAACTTGTATATAAATAGAATTTTAAAAAGGCATGTTATGCCCTAATAAGTAATTTATCTTATGAAAAGTTTTAAATAAATCATGACGAATAGGATTGTAAATAAATAAAAATAAAAACTTAATAAAGAATCTTGGAAATCCCGACACTCTATGACAGGCCCAAAAACCTTCTCTTCTACCCATTCCATTTGGGAGTGTAAAACCACATTATAAAGAGTTTTGCTTGAGGACAAGCAAAGATTCAAGCGTGGGGGTATTTGATGTGTGCAACATGAAACATATAAATTACATCAATTGTGGCACAAAACTAACCCTCTTTTAGTACTAATGTTGGAAAAAGTGTGCTTTTGTCTTCCTTTTGTATTTTCAGGATTAAATGAGCTCAAATTAACAAAAGAAGCAAAAAGGCAGTTAAATCTAACATAAATACAAGAAAAGGAACAAAAGTGGCATGCCCGACCTCCCCGACAGCATCTTCCCAAGCAAAACAAGAGAACAGAAGGCTGAACACGCCCCGTGCTCAGTGAACACGGGGGCGTGCCCAAGTGCCAGCATAAAAGACAAAGCTATAGAAGCTTCTATCGCCCACCACAGGGCCGTGCTCAGCGGACACGGGGCCGTGGTCAACTATAAGATTCGCAGAATCCAGGCAAATCTTGATAGTACAGATACGCTTCTGCACACGGGGGCATGCCCAGCGGATACGGGGGCGTGGTCAACTAATGCAGACAAACTACAATTAATGAAGACAGAGAAGAGGATGGACATGGGGTCGTGCCCACTGGACACGGGGGCCGTGCCCGAGCTACTGTTCAGGCTATAAATAGGGGTGCTTGACTCATTTGCAAACCATCCCTTGGCACACCACCTCTCTCACACTTCACCCACCACCCACCACCATCACATCACCATCATCCACCACCATCATCCATTGTCCATCATAGAGTGTGTGAGTCGTCTCGGGATCCAAGATTGATCGTAAGTGTTCTTGACAATCAAAGGCCATGTTTGCCTAAGTCTCTTACATCACTTGGTGAAGACAAGTGTCTAGTGTAATACTTTTTATTTTTAATCTTTCCGCACTTTTTACTTGGTTATGTATTAATGACTTTAATAACTAGTTACTTATGTTGAAGGTGATTCTTCCTTATCGTTTGTCCGTGGTGTCTTGGCATTATTTTACTGTCTATATAAAATAAAAGATTTTCACCATTCATATCTCCACGGTCTATGTGGAGGTATGTTGGCTACCTGGTCGGGGGTTAAGGGAACGGTTTGGTAAGAGTCTTGCCTTGTTCAGTGTATAGATCCTGCAAGGACCTGGTCCAAATTTAGTAGGACCTCCTTCAATACCCACCGGTATTGGATGGCGGGGGTCCAAACTCTTTGATCCCCTCATATGTAAGCTACTATTAATACTTTAACCCGGCTACTTAGGACTGTATCCCTGCTGACTCAGACTACTTAGCTGAGGGTAACGTCACCTTCAAAAGAGGGGCTTGCCATAATATTGTTGGATCTGAGTTTCTTTTTGATTGTATTTTCGTTTGAAATTAAGATGAAAATGAAAGAGTTGTGCAGCGGAATTAAGATGAAAACAAACTTTGCATACAATCAAACGAGAGTAATACTTTAATCAAACATCTTTACACAATGAATCGAAAGATTGAATTTGTTTCAACAACGATTACAATGATTGATGAATGAATGCAAACTCCCCCTCAGCTAGAGCTCCGTAGTTTGTTCGTGCAAAGAAGACAATGTTGTGAAAGAGCTGATAGAACAGTACAAAGTACTGAACTATTTATAGGCACTTGCAAACCACTGAGCATCTTAGCTGACGTCACCATGAAAGTGACATCTAACCTCCTAACAAACTCTAACCTCTGATCTATACAAACTCTGATGTACTAACTACTGCTATTACATTTCTTTACATAAAAGACACTTAAACAGCTGCTGCATCCTTCCACTGCTGTGAACCCAGCAGTGCCTGTCCGGATCAGCAGTACTTGACTCAAGGCAGTAGATTGAGTCAGCAGAGCTTTGGTCTTCCATCAGTCTTTGACATTGGTCAGTAGATGCAAAGCAGCAGTTGTAGGTCAGCACTTAGTAAGATCAGCAGATAGGAGGTCAGCAGATACAAAACCACTTTCAAGGGGAGAGATTTGCATGAACTAACTGTAATCGTCTGCTTATTCTAGATCCACTGCTCTGATCCAGTTTTGGCTTTAATTATCTGTTCCTCTGATAGGGTTCAATCCCAACAATCTCCCCCTAGAACAGATAATGCCAAAACTCTTCATTATTTGTGGAATTCTTTATTGCCTCATCAACAGCTCCCTTATCTGACCTTTAAATTGTAATTCAAAGTCTAGGGCATATGTATCTTCATCATCCCTGCTAAGTGGAAGATCAAGGAGATCCTGCAAATCTTCAAGACTCAGGCCAAGAGCTTGTTCCCTTGATATTTTCTCCACTTCTCCACCAGACCTGAGCAAAGTCAATACGCAGGTCTGTTTGTCAGTTTCCCACTTTTGTATTTTTGAGCCTGGTGGGTTTCTTGGGAGATGTTTATTTGCAGAAGTATTTGGAGAGGCTGGCCTATTCATGACTGGCTGAGCAGTACTTGCAGTTTGATCCAAACCAAGAGTTTCCATGATCATTTTCTTTATACCCTCTTTTCCAAGGTCTTCACCTTCCATTAACTCTTTGATGGTTTCAGCAATCAGTTGTTTCTGTGGCCTTCTTTTGTAGATGGCAGCACCAACTGGAGCTGTGGATCTCCTGATTTACAGCTTTGATGGTCTTTTTGAAACCGCTGCTTCAGGATAGTCAGGCTTTTGAGGAACTGTGGGATCTTTCTTTCTTAATTGTTCCAACTTTTTGTAAGTAGCCCTGACCACATCTTCTTTCCATCTAGCAACTTATCTTTTGTTTCCATAATCAGCTGCTACCAATTCCTCTTTCATTCTCCTCAGCTCTTCCTGTTTGTCAGGTACATTCTTTCTAAACTTTGCCCAGTTAGGAGGAGTGTGAGTGACTTTCCTTTTTATCATGTCTTGAATTCTTGCTGCTTCATTTTCAAGTTCAGGAATAGTCCACTCTTTGTACATGTATCTCTGTCCTTTGTACTTCTTGTGAGCCATGATGATTTCAATGTAGTCTTTCTTCAGAGTTTCAGCTGCTCTTTCAGAAATTTGTTGACTAACATTTTTTGCAAATTGCTCTAGGGATCTGACTTGTGTGAGCAAATATTGACTTCTCTGTGCAATTTCTTTATCAGATTTCCCTTGTGTGTTTTTCTTTGAGATATCCTCTGCTTGCTTGGCCTTGATTTCCAAATATTCATCAACATTTTTAGGCCAGGGATATCCTTTTATTGATGGCAAACTCCTTTTGGCAGGGTCATCCTCAAAGTAAAAAGATTTTATTTCTTCTCTAACAGCTGCTAATTCAAGAGGAAATTGAACACCTGCAGGAGGTAAGGGCTTGTACATTTTAACTGAAGAGAGAGGAACAGGTTTTGGAATTGTGACAAGTGCTAAAGATTTTGAAGATGTTTGTGGTGGTGAATTGTCATCATCTTTGAGAATTAGTCTTCTCCTTTTTGTAGGAGAGACTGATGATGTTTTGGATGGAACAGTGGTGGTAGATGTAGTGGCAGTGGATTGTGATTGACTAACAGCTGTTGAAACAACTGGTGTTTCAACCACTGTTGTCATTACAACAGATGTTATAACATCTGCTATCTTCTGTTGTGTGTCAGCAGGTGTTGTTTTTGGTGGTGATGATGGTAAAGCAGTGGATGTTGTGTGTGTTGAAGTGGTGTGTGTTGATGGAACAACTGTTTGGTAAGCAGTAGTTTTTGTAACTCCTGTTGCATCAGCTGTTTTGTATGGTGGTTTTTTAGCAAACTTTGAATGTCTGGTTGGAATGGATTTGGGTTGCCTTATTTTTCTAGTAGGCTTCTTCTTTTCCTCAACAGGATTTTCATGATCCTTTGACCCAGAAGTACCCTGATCTGGATGATCCATTCTGTCCACCCTGGCTTTCCTTTTGGCCTCTCTATCCCTTTTTATACTTGCAACTGCTTCTGCTAGTGCATTTGTTGTCACATCAATTTTCTTGCTGCCATCTGGCAAAGGGATCTTTTTGGTCATGTTTGAATTTTCTGGTTCAAGATAGAGACCATCCTCTATACCCTTCTTTTTCCACTCCTTAATTTTCTCCCCCTTTTTGGCATTATCTTCTGGGATTTGATAAATGTAGCGGACTTTTGGAGGAGCATTGCCAGTGGTGTGCAAGATCTGAGTTTTGAGAGCCTTTAAATCAGCCTGAGTGTTCTTGAACCTTGACTCCATTGCATTTCTCAGCTGTTGTACATGTTTTTCATGTTGCTGATCTGCTAATTATGCTTGTTTTTGGAGAAAAGATTGAAATAGATTCCAGAGATCATTTGTAGCAGGTGCCCTTTGTGGAGCAGGTGCTTGAGGTGGAACAGCAGTTGATTGTACCTTCTGAACTTGTAACACCTGTTGTAGCATATCTTTGAGTTCTGTAACAGAGTTATCAAGCTTTGCAATACGATTCGTCAATTTCTGGTACTTTAAACCATCACCCAAGTTAATGAGATCATCTGATTTCCCACTAGCAGTGGTTTTATCAGTGGTAGATGTAGGGAGTATACTCCAAACATGAACCACTGATGCCCCTTTTTCTTGGTACTGGGGTCTTCTTCCTTCAACACTTGACAACCTTTTGATGTTGCCAGTAGGATAAATAAATCCACTGGTGGTTGGCAGAGGTGCTATAAAAGGAATTTCCTCCAAGGAAGTCTTATTAATGTAACCACTGTCCAACTGTAAACCTGTAGGTTCAACAGTTGTAGTGGCTGCTTCAATTGGATTACCACCAAGAGTTACTTGTAACTCATGGAGTGTAACCTCCTCAGGTTGTGTTGGTGGGTTAGCAAAGATTGATACATCAGACCCAGTCAGTTGTTGAGGTATATTCTCATTATCAGGTGATTGAGAAGGACTGGTTAATGCCTGGTTCAAATCAATTGCATCCAACAGTGGTTTTATTGGTGAAGGAATTGTGGATGTGATGATTGGTGTAGAAATAGGATGTGTCCCGGGCATTGGACTGTGGATGATAGAAACGAGTGTTTCCAGAGCATCATGATGTGGAGACCCTATTTGTACAACCTGTTCTTTTTGTGAAGAAACAGGAGGAGTTTCGGTTATGGGTTGAGATATTTGTACCAACTGCTGTGAGGAAGTAGCAACAGTGGTGTCTTGTGACTTTTGTGTTGTCACTGGCAGGAGCTCTGGTATCTCATCCTCCAGAGATGCCTTTTTGATGGTTTTGGGGGGTTTTTGTGTTTTTCTTTTTGTTGGCTTTTTGGTGATTTTAGGTGTGGGTTTCAAAACAGTTGTGCTGCTGCTTTGATCACCTTGAGCAGTGGGCTCAGCAGCAGATACCTGAGGAGCAGTTGTAACTACTAAAATCTGCTCAGGCACCTCTGCTTGTGTTTTGCAAGGTGCTAACATTCTTGAAAAAGTTTCAGTTGTTAAACTGTTTATTTGAGTAGAATCACCTTGGTTTATTACAGCTAAATCATCCTTACTGAATTTCTTTGCAAAATAGTAACTTAAAAACCTTGGAAACAGTAAGAATGATTTTGTTTCAACATTATTAACCAAATCTTTAAAAATTTCCCGAGAATAGTTAAAATTTTCTTCTTGAAGAATTGCATATCCCAGATTTTGAATCTTTAAAGGGATTTCATTGAAAGAAGTGGTTTTGTTTGAAACACATAGTAGGAGGGTATGAAATAAAAATCTGGTTGCAGATGGAAAATAACCTTTTTCTAAGGTAATTTTCTTCATCATTGTGGCTTCATACCCTCTCTCAATGAAGTCAGTTTGTAACTCGTTTTTAGTGAAAGAAATTTTATCTTCCTGATCACCGAGTTGAAAGACCTCTGAAATGGATTGTGGCGTGATTTGGACAACTTTACCCTTTATCGAAGAGTTTATGGTGGTTGCAGTGTCTCCTTGTTTTTCAAGGGTTGCATTTTTCCAGAACTCCCTTTGGGTCGCCAAATAGATTGGTGCATCGGCAGTGAACAAAGTTTTGTACTTTGATTTTGCCATGAGATCAATGATGGAATCGAAAACTTTGGTGGTTCCTGGTTTTGTGAGAAGACCCAGGAGATTGTGAGATGGTTTATGTGGAATTTCAGTGGAGATTGCCTTTTGAGAGGCTGTTTTCGAAGATGATTTGGATGAGAGTTTTGAAGATGACTTCGATTTTGTCATTTTGAAGATGAATGATCGAAGAAATTTGTGAGAGATGAGAAGAAAAACTGCTTTGAGAAGAGAATTTTTAAGAATTCAATTCGACAGTAAAACCCTGTTTTGGTGGTGAGTGGGGGATTTTATAGGGAAGAAAGTGAATGCTGAGGTGGCAGCCGTTACAAAAGGTCTGACCAATATGTACTGCCCACGTGACAACCCCTGTTGAAAGTGAAGGACAGTACTTGTGTGATAGGGACTGATGAAAGCAGTGGATGATTTTCACTATCAGTGGATAGCATATCTGTGGATAAGACACTGCTTTTGAACAACAGAGTTTATCAAAGTAATGAGAGAGCAGGGGTTGACTTTCAGCAGTGGACAGACTTTTGAAGGAAAGCAGACTTTTGAACAATCAGTGGTTAATGGCAGACTTTTAAGGATTTTAATGAAAAATTTTCATTTTTAGCTATTTTTAAGGATGGAGTTTTGATTTTCTGAAAACATTTTGTTGCTTTTATTCATAGAAAAACAAGATGTTGCTTGTTATTCCATGTTCAGCATCCCAATTCTAGAGACCAAGCTTTCAAAAGTGGCTGTATCAAGTGCTTTTGTGAGCACATCAGCCAGCTGGTCTTTAGTTGGGACATGATGCAGAGAAATCAAACCTTTTTCATAGCAATCCCTCACAAAGTGATGTCTGATGTCGATGTGTTTGGTGGTTGAATGGGAAACTGGATTTTTGATGATATTTTCTGCTGCCTGACTGTCCAACATGAGTGGTGTCTTCAAGGCAGTGATACCAAAATCCAGTAACTGATTTTGAAGCCACATGAGTTGGGATGTACAGCTTGCAGCAGCAATGTATTCAGCTTCAGCAGTGGATGTTGAAACAGCTGCTTGCTTTTTGCTTTGCCATGAGATTAAGCAATCACCTAGAAACTGGCACCCTCCTGATGTGGACTTCCTTGTGGTGTGACATCCAGCAAAGTCACTGTCTGAGAAACCTGAAAGCTTGATGTTCCCATTAGCTGGATACCAGATACCAAGTGTGGGAGCACCTTTTATGTATCTGAAGATCCTTTTTACAGCAATGAGATTTGATTTTCTGGGAGCTGATTGACTTCTTGCACAGACACATGTTGCAAACATGATGTCTGGTCTAGATGCAGTTAGGTACAATAAAGACCCAATCATGCTTCTATAAAGTGTTTGGTCAATCAGCTCATCATTTTCATCAGACATAACCAGCTTATTTGTGGCCATGGGTGTGCTGCATGGTTTACAATCATTCATATCAAATTTGGTTAAAAGTTCTTTAGCATATTTGCTTTGATGAATGAAAATTCCATTTTGCAATTGCTGTACTTGGAGACCAAGAAAGCATTGCAGCTCACCCATTGCACTCATTTCAAACTCAGCTGTCATGAGTTCTCTAAACTCTTCACACATTGAGTTACATGTGCTTCCAAAAATAATGTCATCCACATAAATCTGGACAATCATTAAATCCTTCCCTCTCCATTTTAAAAATAGTGTTTTATCAATGGTACCTCTTTTGAAACCATTTGAGAGTAGGAAGTTGGAAATAGTTTCATACCAGGCCCTTGGTGCTTGTTTCAAGCCATACAAGGCTTTGTTTAGCCTGCAGACATGATCTGGATAAAATGGATCCTCAAAACCTGGAGGTTGACAAACATACACCTCTTCTTGAATTGTACCATAGAGGAAAGCACTTTTGATATCCATTTGAAACACCTTCATATTGTGGTTGACAGCAAAGGCCAGGAACAGTCTAATGGCTTCCAATCTTGCAACAGGGGCAAATGTTTCATCATAATCAATCCCATCTTCCTGTCTGTAACCTTGAACCACAAGCCTGGCTTTATTCTTGACAACAATACCCCTTTCATCAGTTTTGTTCCTGAAGACCCACTTTGTGCCAATGGGACTAACCTCTTCTGGCAGTGGTACAAGCTCCCATACTTGTTGTCTTTTAAACTGTTGGAGCTCATCTTGCATGGCTTCTACCCAGCTGTTGTCTTTCAGTGCCTCTTGGTACTTGACTGGCTGATGGAGTGATAGAAAACCAGCAAAAAGACAAATGTTTTGGGTTTGACTTCTTGTGAGTACCCCTTCATTTATGTTGCCAATGATTTGATCAGGTGGATGAGATCTCAAGAAGATTAAATCTCCTTGATATGGTATGATGGCATTGGTTGGTGAAGGCTGCAAATGTGTATCATCTGAGCTAACCACTGCTGGGGACTTTGATGATCCAGTAGTGGCTTCAAAAGGTGGTGGAATAGGAGGTAATGAAGTGGACAACTGCTGACTTTTATCCACTGTTTGAGGACTTTTGTCAGCAGTGTTTGAGGATGTGGAAGCAGTGGTTGATGGGCTAATTTGGTCAACAACTGTTGAGGTAGCAGTGGTTGAGCTTTGACAACTGTTTTGAACAGCTGGTGCTTTTCACTTTGTGGCAGACCTTTGAGGGATGATGATTTCATACCCATAGTCTGGTGTTGTATCCTCTGATGGACCTGCACTGTTAGTCTTGACAGCAGTATTTTCAAAAGTAAATTTTTCAAGATCAAACAGATCTGCAGGGTTTGCTGGGATTTTCATTGATGAGAGTTCATTGAACTTAACATTCAAAGTCTCCTCCACTGCCTTGGTCCGTGTATTGAACACTTTGTAGGCCTTGGCAGTGGTTGAGTATCCCAGATGATAACCACAATCAATTTTGGCTGCAAATTTTGAAATGGAATCTTTTAAGTTCAAAATAAAGAATGGGCAGCCAAACACTTTGAAATATGAGATCAGTGGTTTAATTTTATACAGAATTTCATAGGCAGTCTTTTTGTGCCTGGGGTTTATTAAAACTCTGTTCTGAACATAGCAAGCAGTGTTTACTGCCTCTGCCCAGAAAGTTAATGGCAAACCTGAATCTGCAAGCATGGTTCTGGCAGCCTCAATCAGAGTTCTGTTCTTCCTTTCCACTACCCCATTCTGCTCTGGTGTTCTAGGGATGCTGTACTGCCTTACAATCCCTTTCTTCACACAGAAGGCATCCAACTCCCTATTTTTGAATTCTGTGCCATTGTCACTCCTAAAGCTTTTCACTGGAAGGTCAAATTGCTTTTCAACCTGTATTACAAAGTCTTGCAAAATTCCTGCAGTTTCATCTTTTGAGTGCAAAAAGAAAGTCCATGTGAACCTAGAAAAGTCATCAACAATAACCAAACAATATCTTTTCTTTTTGAGGCTCATGACTTGAACTGGGCCAAACAAATCCATGTGTAGCATTTGTAAACACTGGGTTGTTTTGGACTCTTCAATGGACTTGTAAGAACTTTTATGCAATTTTCCTTTTAAACAGGAAATGCAATGTTCAGGACATGAAAACAATTTTTGTGGTAGGCCTCTCACCAAACCATTTTTTGAAATTTCTGTGATTGTCTTAAGATTTGTGTGTCCCAGCCTTCTGTGCCAAAGTTCTGTCTCTTTGTTAGAGGCAGCTGAGAACAGACAAGCATCAGCTCTGGGACACTCTTTTGACATGTCAACAACATAAACATTGCCACTTCTTTGAGCAACAAGTTTAGTTTGACCAGAGTTGATTATTGCTTCAATCTTTTTGACCATTTCTGGTCCAACAATCCTACAACAGTCTTTTGTGAAGAATGACCCAAATCCCTTGTCACTCATTTGGGACACACTCAGAAGGTTGAATTTTAGATTGTCTATTAGATTGACATTTTCAAATTTTACTTTTCCAGACTCCACTGTACCCGACCCCAGAACTTTTCCTTTACTATTATTCCCAAAGGATATATCACCCCCTCCATGGATTTTAAAGTCTTTGAGGAGGGCTTTACATCCTGTCATGTGCCTGGAGCCTCCACTATCTACATACCAAAGACTATCAAAGCATGCAGAAGCTCCCTGCACATGAAGTAAAAGGATTAGTTCATTAAGGTCTCCAAAGCCAACAAGGCTTTGGATGGGGTCTCAACAGTGTCTGGGAAGGATGCAGAATGATGGACAGTGGTTAGGTCAGGAGTTTGAACTGTTTTAGGACAGTGTTTCTCTAACCACTGTTGTGGGTCCTGACCAATCATCTGCTGATAACCAAAAGGATGCTTGTTCACTTTAGGTTTAGAGGGCCTCATAAACGTGAGCAATCCTTTGGTAAGACTGTTTTTCTCTGCCTTTTCTGAACTGATTGGCAGGGGGTGCATCAGTAACCTGAACATCTCTTTTGATAGATGTTTGGTTCAGCTGTTTTGTAACAGCTGTTTGAACTGGCACAAACAGTGGTTGTTTCTTGGTGAATTTGACAGATGTTGATGATGATGATGGACTCAAGGATGTTTTAGCAATGTACTCATTCTTTTTCACATCAAAGTTTTTGAGATACACACATGCTTGAGTTTTGTGGTTTGTTTTACCACAGACAATGCAACCTTCAGCTGAAACAATGACACTTGTTCTGTTTAAATCATAAGCTTTTAAGTGGAAACAATCTTTTGTTAGATGATTCCTTTTCTCACAGAATTCACAAAACAAGTTATCAAATTTTTCTTTCTTCTTTCTCTTTTCAGACTCCTTTGCAGCAGAGGTTTTAACCACTGCTGGGATGTCCTTAAGAGGTATGACTTTAGCTTTTGGAGCCTTGACACCATCAGTTGATGTAAAGTCCATTGGCTTGAAATTTTCAAGAATGTCACACTCATCAGACCATTTTGGTTTAAACTGGTATTCTTCAAGCTCCTCAAAAGTAGAGGATTCCATTGGTCTGTCAAGTGTGATTTTGTTACCAAGTTTGTCAGTGATTTTCACTTCTTGGCCATTCTTGTTTGTGGGGATGAACTCAGTGGTTACATCAGTGGTTTGAACAGATTTTTCAAAAACAGTGTTTTCATCATCATGTTTTCTATAGCCAACCCCAAATTTCACATTGCTTTTTCTCTGTTTTTCAAGCATAACCTCATATCCTTTGCAGGATTCCACCTATCTTTCACAAGTAATCTGGGCGGACTCCAACTCCTTTTTGCAAACTTGGTATTTTTCTACCATAGTTTGAAGTTGGGTTTTGGTTATGCTTTGCTCTTCTTTTAGACAGCTGTTCTCTTTTTTCCTTTTCAGTCAATTTGTTTTTAAGTTCTTTTAAAGACCTTTCAAATTTGACCTCATCAGACAAGATTTTATCCCGAAGGTTTTCATTCACCTCTTTAATGTTAGCAAAAGCAATTATGCAATTGTCAGAACACAGTTTTTCAAGAACTTGAGGAGATACCTTGGCAGCTGCCATCATTGCACAATCACATTGATGATCTTCTTCATCATCAGCTTTCACCTTCTTTTCACCAGCCTTTTCTTCTTTCTCTTCTTCTTTGTCCTCTACGGACCATGGATCTGTCATTGGTTCAATCAGGGTACCTGAACTTTCTCCCAACAGTAGTTCACCAGCCACAGCAGTAACCACTGCTTCAGTCACCTCTTCCACTGTTTCAAAGCACTGCTATTCCTCCTCAGTTTCAACCCCCTCCTGTATTGACTCTAATGCCATCAAACAAAACTCATCATGTGAAGAATCATTAGAAGCATAGAGTGCAAAATTTTCATCACTAAGATCATCAGGCATACTGCTCCAGTCAACAAACCCTTGAGTGAAAAAACTTTGTTGATCTGGTTGTGCTGCTGCTGGAGCAGTGGTTTGAGGTGCAACAGGTTGCACTTGTACATGTGGAGCAGGGGTTTGAACATATTGGATTTGTGGAACAGTAGTTTGGACATAATGTACTGGCACAGGGGCAGCAGCATAGTGAGCAGTGTTCACTTGAGCTGCTGGGGCATATTGGGCATAGTGCACAGTGTTTTGGTTTTGAGGTCTAGGATTTGAGCTAGGATGAGTAATTATGGGACCAGTAGTTTGACTCTTACATTCCCTAGCGAAATGTCCCAACCTATTACACTTGTAGCACTTGATTTTCGATTTATCCAACCCAACCCTTAGATTCCCATGCAAACCTGGGAATTTTCGCCCTGTTCTTTTGTAGAACTTGCTAGTTCTAACACTTAGCAAAGCCAGTTGGTGCAGGATGTCCATTTCCTCAAAATCAGTGGGATCAAAATGTTGCAAATCATTTAGTTCAAAACTTAAATTGTCTGACATCTGGTTTTCGTTTGCAGTGAATGCATAACTAGCAGAGTGAGGATCAGGGTTGTTAAAATTTGCACCAGCAGTTATGTCAATGAAGTGATCATAACCCTGATCCTTACCACTGCTCCTAGATTCTTCTTGACCCAGAAGAGCAGTATTACCGAAAGTGTAGTCATCGGTAACTTTTCCTGACTCTTGTAACCTCCTTTTCTGGTTCAACTCCCTTTCGTAGGTCAGGAGTCGACCATGGAGTTGAGTCAAGGTCAGATCCTTGAATTCAGGTGAATTTCGAGTGACAAAAGCTATGGTGTCCCATTTTTCTGGCAGTGACCTGAGGAACCTGCTATTTTGAGTTGAGTTTGTAAAAGTGGTGTTAACAAGCCTCAGTTCACTGATGAGACAACTGAAACGCTCAAATTGTTGCGTTAGTGATTCGCCTTTAACGTAGCAAAATGTTTCATACTGTTGGTTCAGGATTTCCCTATTGTTTTCTATGACTTCCTCAGTTCCCCCAAACTGTTCCTTAAGTGCGTCCCATAATTCTTTGGCACTGTTACAGTGTAACAGACCAGCATATATCTCATTGGGCAGCGCTGATGCTACGATGCTAAACGCTTTAGCATCTAGTTTGATCTTTTGAAAGTCGGTTTCGGTATAATTTTCAACTGGTTTTGGAACGAACTTTTTAGCATCTTCAGCACTTGGCACTGAAGGGACATGGGGACCATAAATGACAGACTTCCAACAACCTGTGCTTTGTTGAGCGAGGATGTGACCCATCCTCCTCTGCCAGATGTTGTACTCATTTCTTTTTAGCATAGGTGGTTTAAAAAGCTAGCCGATGTTGTTTTTATCATCTTGAGATTGTGACGTCATTCTTGTTGTTTTACAGACACTGAGAAATCAACTTTAATGGTGATTAATCCTTGCTCTGTTTTTCAACGGACGAACAAAGGATCAGTATCAACTGTTATGAGCTGAACTATTTACGTCAAAATGATTGTTAAATCAAATTTGACTGTCCAAGCTCTGATACCAATTGTTGGATCTGAGTTTCTTTTTGATTGTATTTTCGTTTGAAATTAAGATGAAAATGAAAGAGTTGTGCAGCGGAATTAAGATGAAAACAAACTTTGCATACAATCAAACGAGAGTAATACTTTAATCAAACATCTTTACACAATGAATCGAAAGATTGAATTTGTTTCAACAACGATTACAATGATTGATGAATGAATGCAAACTCCCCCTCAGCCAGAGCTCAGTAGTTTGTTCGTGCAAAGAAGACAATGTTGTGAAAGAGCTGATAGAACAGTACAAAGAGCTGAACTATTTATAGGCACTTGCAAACCACTGAGCATCTTAGCTGGCGTCACCATGAAAGTGACATCTAACCTCCTAACAAACTCTAACCTCTGATCTATACAAACTCTGATGTACTAACTACTGCTATTACATTTCTTTACATAAAAGACACTTAAACAGCTGCTGCATCCTTCCACTGCTGTGAACCCAGCAGTGCCTGTCCGGATCAGCAGTACTTGACTCAAGGCAGTAGATTGAGTCAGCAGAGCTTTGGTCTTCCATCAGTCTTTGACATTGGTCAGTAGATGCAAAGCAGCAGTTGTAGGTCAGCACTTAGTAAGATCAGCAGATAGGAGGTCAGCAGATACAAAACCACTTTCAAGGGGATAGATTTGCATGAACTAACTGTAATCGTCTGCTTATTCTGGATCCACTGCTCTGATCCAGTTTTGGCTTTAATTATCTGTTCCTCTGATAGGGTTCAATCCCAACAAATATGCATTAATAACTTAATTAATTATCTTTCAATAATCCGACCCTTTAGGATTGTATCCTTGCTGACTCAAACTACTGGGTTGAGGGTAACGTCACCTTCAAAAGAGGGGCCTACTACAATAACTAAGATAATCTCTTAAAAAGTGCAAAAGTGCGGAAATAATCAAAGGTTACACTAAACACGAGTCGGAGCCAAGTGATTCATCTTGTCTATCTGTTTTTACTTTTATTTTATTTTTCAGCATTTTAGTTAGTTTTTATTTTTCTAGTTTAAAAACCTTTTTTCTAAACTTTTGATATGATTAGACGTTGAGGATAAACCGGTACTAAAAGCTCTTGTGTCCTTGGACGACCTCGGTATCTTACCAACACTATACTACGCTCACGATGGGTGCACTTGCCCATATGTGTGTTTAGTGTTAGTAAATATCGTGTTTTATAAATTTAAAACTTGGCTAAAAAGTGTAAAAGGGCTTAAAATATACTTAAACTTATATACACACTTCACACGCATCAATTACAATTGAAATGAAAGTAAACAGATAATGATCCAAAAAGTCGGGTTGTTACAGCCTCCCCTACTTTAGGAAATTTCGTCCCGAAATTAAGGAGCAGGCATAACAAAGAGCTGCGGATATTTAGCCTTCATATCACTCTCGAGTTCCCAAGTGAACTCGGCACCGTGTTTGCCTTCCCAGCGAACCTTTACTATGGGAATGCGTGAGCGTCGAAGTTTCTTGGTCTCCCGATCCATGATTTCCACAGGCTTTTCCACAAAGTGCAGGGTCTCGTTTACTTGAAAGTCTTCAAGAGGCACGTGAAGATTTTCTTCAGCTAAGCACTTCTTGAGGTTTGAGACGAGGAAAGAAAGATGTACGTTGCTGAGTCCCACCAGTAATTCGAGTCGATAGGCCACTTTTCCAATTCTTTCCAGAATCTTAAAGGGACCCACGTATCGTGGCGCTAGCTTTCCTTTCTTGCCGAATCGGATCACCCCCTTCCAAGGCGAAACCTTTAGGAGTACGTGATCACCAACTTCAAATTCAAGGGGCTTGTAGCGTTTATCGGCGTAGCTCTTTTGACAACTCCGAGCTTTCAAGAGATTGTCCCTTATTTGGTGGATCTAGTCTGTTGTTTTCTTGTATCAAGTCAGGACCGGTGATCTGTGCGTCTCCGATCTCGTGCCATACAATAGGCGATTGACATATTCTATCATATAATGCCTCAAAGGGTGCCATTTGAATACTAGTATGATAATTGTTACCACCAAAATCTATAACGCACGAAAGAAGCATGTCTTCAAGGGTGCGGATCGTACGCTCAGTCTGATCGTCGGTCTGGGGATGGAATGCGGTACTAAGATTGAGAGTAGTACCGAGAGCGGACTGAAAAGTCTCCCAGAGATGCGAGGTAAAGCGACCATCGCGGTCAGAGATGATGTCATGAGGTATACCATGTCGACAAATGACTTCGTCAGTATAGATTCGTGCTAATCGTTCTACCTTGAAGTCTTCTCGTATCGGTATGAAGCGCGCGGATTTCGTAAGACGATCAACGATAACCCAAATGCTATCGTGACCTGAAGGTGTGCGAGGGAGTTTCATATTGAAATCCATGGCAATACTCTCCCATTTCCACATCGGGATATCGGGTTGTTCGAGTAAGCCAGAGGGTCGTTGGTGTTCGGCCTTAACTTTCGAGTAAGTTAAGCATTTCGAAATGTATAGAGTGATATCCTTCTTCATTCCCGGCCACCAATACCTGGAACGAAGGTCTTGGTACATCTTGTCGGCACCGGAGTGAATGGAATATCGGGATTTGTGGGCTTCAGTCAGCAAAATCTCTCGGAGATTATTACGACTAGGGGTCCAAATACGGTCGAGATAGTGAAAAATACCATACGGTTTATTCACTAACTGATTTTCGGTTCCACGTATTCTTTCTTCCTTCAAAGTGTTCTCGAGAAAACAAGCGTGTTGGGCGTCGTGAATGAGGGCTTCGAGGTTGTGCTGGGCTTGAACGTCGCGAACGCTATACACATAGCTTCGTCGACTGAGGGCGTCGGCTATGACATTTGCCTTGCCTGGATAGTAGTGTATTTCACAATCGTAGTCGTTGAGAAGTTCAACCCATCTGTGTTGGCGCATGTTTAGTTTTTTCTGGTTCAAGATGTGTTGTAGGCTCTTATGGTCGGTGAAGACCGTACACTTGGTACCATATAGGTAGTAGCCAAATCTTCAACGCAAAAACAACTGCACCGAGTTCGAGGTCGTGGATAGTGTAGTTCTTCTTGTTGAGTTTTTGAGACGCATACGCGATAACCTTGTCTCGTTGCATAAGAACACAACCAAGACCTAGGTTAGAGGCATCGCAATAAACAACAAAATCGCCGTTTCCGTCAGGGAGTGTAAGGACGGGAGTGTTTCACAGCATAGACTTGAGGGTTTGGAAGGCCTCCTCCTGTTTAGGACCCCAAAAAAAAGGTTTGTCCTTCTGGGTTAAAATGATAAGCGGTACGACGATTTTCGAGAAATCAGCGATGAATCAACAGTAATAGCCCGCCAGTCCGAGAAAAGAACGAATTTCGGATGTAGACTTTGGTGTAACCTAACTCTTAACTGCTTCAATCTTCGCAGGGTCGACGTGAATTCCTTGACTGTTGACGATGTGACCGAGGAACTGAACCTCCTCGAGCCAAAATTCACACTTGGAGAATTTGGCATAGAGGCGATTTCCTTGGAGAAGCTCGAGGACTAAACGAAGATGTTGCACATGTTCGGCTCTCGACTTCGAGTAGATAAGAATATCATCGATAAACACAATAATGAAGCGATCAAGGAAGGGTTTACACACATGGTTCATCAAATCCATGAAGACCGCGGGTGCGTTGGTGAGTCCAAAAGGCATGACCACAAATTCATAGTGGCCATAATGGGTACGAAAAGCGATTTTCGTAATGTCTTGCTCCTGAATACGCAACTGGTGATAACCAGAACGTAGATCGATCTTTGAGAAACACGTAGCACCTTGCAGTTGATCGAATAGGTCGTCGATTCGGGGTAGAGGGTAGCGATTCTTGATAGTAAGCTTGTTGAGTTCCCTATAATCGATGCACATTCAGAACGATCCATCCTTCTTTTTCACAAAAAGGACAGGTGCGCCCCAAGGAGATGTGCTAGGGCGTATGAAGCCTTTATCAAGTAACTCCTGGAGTTGGCTAGAAAGTTCACGCATTTCGGACGGTGCGAGGCGATAAGGAACTTTAGCGACAGGGTTAGCACTAGGGATAAGGTCGATACGAAATTCGATGTCACGAGTAGGGGGTAGACCAGGTAAATCGTCAGGAAAGACATTAGGAAAATCACGAACCACAAGTACCTTTTCCACCAGCTTCTTTTCCTCCTCCGCTACTACAATGTGGGCTAAGAAAGGCAAGTATTCCTTGCGGAGATACTTGCTCGCTTGAATACACGACATTAGTTTCAGCTCTTTCGAGGATACTTCTCCATAAACACATAATTGGTCGCCGTTTGAGAGGGAGAAACGAATCATCTTTTCGAAACAAACGACTTTGGCACGATTTTCACGAAGAAAATCCATGCCTCTTATGACATCGAAACTACCAAGTTGCATTGGAATGAGATCGATCGGGAAAACGTGATTGTTGAGCATAAGAGTACAATCACGGAGAACGGAGCTGTCGGTGGCGGTTCTTTCGGTGGCAATTTCAACGTCGAAGGTCATTGGGAGATTAGCGCGTTTACGTTTTAAATTTTTTTTGAATTCAAACGACACAAAATAGTTATCGGCTCCAGTATCAGACAAGTAAGAAGCATAAATACCGTTAACGAGAAACGTACCATTGACGACATTGTTTTCAGTCTGAGCCTGGCGGACAATGATATTGATGGTTCGATCGCGGGCTACTTGTTGTGGTTGTTGTTGCTGCTGCTGAGGCTGTTGTTGCTGTTGTTGTTGTTGTTGTGGCTGTTACTGCTGCTGGGGCTCTTGTTTCATAACTCGGTGTGGGCAAACATTAGAAAAATGATTAGGGTCACCACAAGTGTAGCAGGTTCGAGCGTTTGCAACTGGCGCTGGAACTGCTGGGTTACCCTGAAGAGCAAGGGATTGAGCTGGTGGTGCTTGAAGAGCTTGCTGGCGGGGGCCTGAGCGGCAGTGAGCAGTAAAGTGCCCATAGATTTTTCAGTTTGCACAGAAATGGCAATTCACCCTTGCTGGGTGATGATAGGTACATGTAGTACACAGTGTAACAACCCGCTTTTTGGAAAGTCAAAGTACAAGTCAAAGTCAACGTCAAAGGAAGAAAGGATTGCTAATTGCGATCTGTCACTCCTTGCTTGACTAGTAGATCGTGCTTCTTGACTTGTAATCGAATTCTATTATTTATTTTCTTTAGTTGTATTATGTGGAATACCTATTAATAATCGATGTTTATTGCATGTTTTGTCGCTTATCGCTAATCGCATCGCTATCGCATTCGCAACTTGAATTATGTGCTCTGGATATTGTTGTACGTGTGCGTGCTATTATGTGTTACTTGTCCATGTTATGTTTATGTTGAGGTGTTTAATCGCAATCGCAATTCTATCGCATCGCAATCTAATCGCAATCGCAATTCTATCGCATCGCAATCTAATCGCAAACGCTAAACCCAAGTTATTTATAGTGATTGTATGTTAGATATAGTAGCTAGGTTATTTGTGTAACTAATGGGTAATACTATTGCATCGCTCACTCGAAACGCATCGCAACGCCTAACACGTGTAACAAAACGTCAAAACGCAACTCTCGGAGCCACACGATCGAGTGACCATCCGATCGAATGGCCATGTGATCGGATTGCCATCCGATCGGATTGCCATCCGATCGGAGTGTCATCCGATCGGTGCCATCCTATCCGACACTTGCACCCACTTTCCCTTTTTGGCAACCTATAAATACCCCCTGTCACATCACTTATGATGTGACAGCTCTCCCTCACTCGACCAGCACGCTCAAGGCCATCTTTCTCTCGATTTCTCACGATTCTTGTAAGTTTTCAACTCAAATCTTGTACTTCTATGATCTACATGCACTCCTTCATCTTTTTCACCTTTGAATCTTAACTTTTAACCGTGAAATCAATGGATTTTAGGTGTTTTAGGATAATGTCATCATGGGGTTCTTATGAACTTCAAGATTTGGCTTCATTCCACCAAGAACAAATCAGATCTGAAGGATTTCCACATGATTTCACAACGATTTCACATAGATCTAAACATTTTCAAAGTTAAAGCGATTGAAAGATAGTTTCTAACTTTCTTTCAACTCTTTTACACTCAATGCACTCAAAACTGATAGAATCGGAGCTAGTTCAGACCTTCTACTCGTTCTCTAGTGAAGTGTCAGTCTTAGATCTGATTCCTATCAATGAGACAACCGACTTCGGGTTGAACATGAACAAACAGTCTAGAACAGCTGACTGGTCGGATCAGGGTGATTCCTGTTCGATCGGACGACTTGGGACTAGACGAGGTTCTGTTGTTTAGTACGTGGTCATACCGTTTCGAGCAAACCGCAAAACTTTTCAAAGTAATCAAGTTCAAGACGATCAGGATCATTGGGACAGATTGCCGTCCGATTGGATTGCCATCCGATCGGATTGCCATCCAATCGAACTGCAATCCAATCGGATTGCACTTGGTTCCACAGTTAACAATTTTCAAATTTTTCAAAAGATCTGAACATCGAACGGATAGCCGTCCGATCGGATTGCTATTCGATCAAACGATCGTTTGATTAGTTGACATTTGGACTTCAACACTTAGTCATTTTCATAATTTTCAAAGAACAGCAGTTTCTAACGGATTGCCATCCGATCGGATTGCTACCCGATCGAGTGACCATCCTGCTGTGAACTTGTTCTCACTAAGTGTCCTGCCAATCGGATCGCTATGCGATCGAACGACCGTTCGATCAATCGACCTAAAGGGTAGAGATACTTCTCTGTTTTCAAAATGCTACAACGAAAACTTCAAAGCCATCATACACAAACACATCCTTCCCAAACGAATGTCAATCCGACCGAATGGCCATCGGATCGGATAACCATCCGAACGGATTGACATCCGATCGAATGACCATCCGATCGGATTGCCATCCGATCGGGTTACCATTCGACACTTGTTCACTTGCACCGTTTTACGCGCTATTCATTCGCTTATGCTACCGTTAACTGTTCAGGCTAATCAATTTAGCGCTCCCTTCAATCCATTAACTTCCATCGTTGTGAGTATACTCGATCCCTTTTTGCTTTACGCACTTCTGGGTGTTACATACGTTACTTATTCTAAATCACATCGAACACAAGACGCAAACACTATTTATACGCTGACCACTATTTCATGTTACGTGTTACTCGATGAATGCTTGTATGTTATGTTAACACAGTGATTGTTGCCTGACGCCTTAGCAACGATAGTACTATAGTTTGGACTCAGCACCTGTCGTGGACAAGGGTTGTTAAGGTTACCTCTTCACGTGTCACAGTGGTGATATGTCTTGCGCATTCTACAACTCGCAGTCTTGTCTTTGCATATTTCATTGTCGATAACCTACTGGCTTCACATTATACATGTTACATGTTGGTTATGCGTAAACCCTTTCAAACTCTACTATTACTATCAAACTTGTATGCTCACATTTACACTATGTGTATTGACCTCTATTTTAACGTATGTGACAGGTGCTTAGGATGCTTTGCTTGTTACTTGCTGGAAATCAAGTTAGGATGGAGTCTAGAAACAAAGACAATTTATTTATTTATTAAAATTTGAGTTGTCGGAACATGTTATCTGTCTTTGAGATATCTATGTCTGTAATAATTGATTTACTTGATGGGTTATGGTATGGGACATAATATTAACTATCCGGTAATTTAGTTGTTATGGAATTTCTCTTGGACAATCTTTTTTGCTCAGTGTCGCGCCCCGATGTTTCCGTCATCGGTTGGGATGTGACACACAGAGGGTGAGTACCAGTGTACGCACGCTTGGCAGGCGGTGCGTTGGTACCAGCAACTTAACGATTCTGATTGTTGGGCGGTACAGGGACGGCGTTGAGTGGAGCTGCGGTGGTAGTCACATAGTTCTTGTTATTGTTGTTGTTCCTTCGCTTGCGGCTCTGGCGTGAGGATTTTGAACCTTGAGATGCTGCATTGTCAGTACTAGGAGTAGCAGTGACCTGATTGAGGCTCTTGGTTGAGGTTTTGAAAGCTCCAGGCAAGACTCTTTTATGGTTGATCTCAGCTGCGAGTTGGTAGGTTTCCTCAATAGTAGCAGGTCTTGCTGCCTGGACAAAGTCGGCTACACAATCGGGGAGAGCTCGAATATACTTCTTGATAGTTTAATCAGGCGTGTTCACCTGACTGGGACAGATAATGCTCAACTATTTGAAATGGGCAGTGAGACCAGAGTTGTCACCTCCCTCCTGCTTGATGTGCCAGAATTCATTTTCCAGCTTCTGGACTTCATGAGGAGGACATAACTCCTTCATCATAAGCTCCCTAAGTTCCTCCCATGAGAGGCCATAAGCTGCATCATTACCGTGCCTGTTGTGTTCAGCTGTCCACCAATCCAGTGCCCTGGACTGGAAGACCCCAGTAGCATTCACAGTGCGGAGATTTGCTGGGCATCCTCTTTGACGAAAAGTGACCTCGATCGAGTCAAACCACTGAAACATAGCACTAGGTCCATCTTCCCTAGTGAAGTTTGCAGGACCACAGGCCTTGAATTATTTGAAGCAGAAGGGAGCTTTAGGTTGCTGCTGACCTTATTGATTTCACTGACAATTTGAGGTATGACCTTGGGCATTTCCTTGGCCACAAGAGAATCGATGTGCTTGTCAGCTTTGTTCCTCTGAACATTTCGGTGCGTATGAGAACCAAAAGAAGACATTGTCGAGTGTAAGTTCTGCGGCAGATATCATTCTGAGAGATTAGACGAGATTCGATCATATCGGCTTTTGTTTGAAAAGTTTAGCGTTTTAACCATCCGTTTACTACCTTTATTACCTAGTAAAGCTCAGGAACACGTAGGCACATATTCACGTATGCACATAATTCGCAGAAGCACGTATACACATAGTTCACATAAGCACATATTTTGCACATATTCACCTTCATATTTTGCACGTATTCACCTTCATATTTTGCACGTATTCACCTACATATTTTGCACGTATTCACCTATCTTTCAAGGGCGCGTAGCGCGTTCGAGAGTTATGGGTGGTAGCGAGTAGCGTAAGATAGAAGTATAGCATATGAAACTTCTTAGTTTAATCGCGATTAATTAGCGTTTTAGATTAGAGGGGTTGTGCGAGTTATGCGTGTTTTGTAAAGCGGGGAGCGAAAAGCGTGAAATCTCTAAAATCAAAACACATAAACACATAAAATTGATGACGCGTAAAATTGGCGATTGTTGGGTAGAAATAAAATAGAGTGCCTTGGGTGTTAGACGTCGATTACCCAAAGTGATTCGACTATCCCCAACGAGTTTGAGTATACGCTTTGGCCTAATAGACTGTGCTCTCACCGAAACACGGCGAACGACACTCATCATTCCAGTTACTACGTAACTTGTGTCGTTAGAACAGTCGAGACTTTGGTGAGATCATCAAAGTAGGGAGTAGGACAGGTCATTAAGATGCGGGTTTCACCCCTAACTTAACAACCTCGTTCCTAAGTGTGGTTCAATGACCACGAGATAGAGAGGGAGAGTCCCATTGAGGTATGGATGTCACTCCTAACTCAACGAAGATTATCGTGCTGAGAGTAAAAGTACGCGTAGAGTGAGCGATCTTATCGAGAGTTCTTGGTGTTCACACCTAATCTCGACCCAATCACTCGGTTGTGTTATGCGAGCGTTTTCAAAATGTGTGTAATGTGTCAGCCTTAGGAAAGGCAAAAATGCGTTTTGACCTTAGGAAAGGTTCCTTCGGACGAAGTTGTATGTGTGTTCGTACGACGGTGTAATTGTCACACCCTGACTTTTGCGGAAGCGTGATTATTGGTGTGACTTTCTTAATACCATAGCATTCAATCATAACAATAACTATATGATAAAAACCATAGATTTGTCATCCATTAATTAAGTTGATAACAACATCGTTTTAAAACGTAGACTTCAGATTCAAGTTTTACAAACCATACAAATTGTTTATGAGTTCACTAAGGACTCATCAAAAGATAATGAACAACACCAAGGTTTGGAAGACGTGTCTCGTCCAGGAATAAGACACACTGACCAAACTCAAAGACCATGGATGACATCTTTATTCCTAACGCAGTATAAAAACTTCCAACGCCCGCCAGATCCACTTACAAATTCCCTGAAATACATGTAGTTTGAAAACATCAACAAAAGTTGAGCAAGTTCATGTGTTTGTTTGTGTGTATGGGCAAACCTTTGAAATCATTGTAAGTATGTATGTATGTATATAAGTTTATAAATCCCGATATAAAAGCAACAAGGAAAAACAGATCACCAATGGTTTGTAAGGCCATTGATATGTGTGAAGTGATGCAGGAAAACTCAAACCTAGCAGATTTTGTCGGTAAGACATAGTCACCACATGGCTCATTCGGCGTGCGCATGGGTGGGGCTCGCTACACCCGAATAGATCTATCACTCATGTCCCTCGGTCCCACAATGAGGATTAATGGCCTTAAGTGTCATACCCACCACTCACATGATCAAGCAGTACCCTTCTTTAGCTAATCATACCACATAAAATGCCCGTAAACAGTTTGTAACATGTATTTCACCTCCGAAGTTATAAAACTGAAAATAGTTAAAAGAAAAGGGGGTCATGAACTCACAGTTTTGCGTCTTCACAATTGTAACCCAATCCTTTCAGCAAACATGACTACCTACAATGTACTGATGTCTATTAGACGGACGGGTCGTGCCTTGTCTCTGTATTAATGTTTTTGAGTTACGTTTCTTTTATGTCTCCAATATTATTCCAAGTTATAATTACTTGTTAAAATAATAATTATTTTAACCTAAATTATATTAAATTTTGGAATAATTTGTTAAAACAATATTTTGTAACAATACTTCTCAAGTATTTATATCCGTATTTCCTTCCCAAGGATGGGGGTATCTCATACATGTGTATTCGTATTCTTGTATTTTGTATAACTTACCTTGGTGTCATATCCTGACGTGTATTATCTTTAATAAGTATCCAATATATATTTCTAAAATATATATATATATTCCAAGAAATATTCCTTAGAAGAATTATTCCCGATTTTTCTCTTGGCAAAAACATTTGTAGTTTCAAAATAATGTATTCCAAGAAAATATATATTTTTCTCAAAAATCATATATCTTCTAAAAATTCCAAGAAAATATATTTTTACTTCCCAAAAATAATATATATTTTCTTCTTGTCGAAAATAAGATATAACTTTTGTAATAATCGTAAAAATCATATTTTCATTTCTTTCATATCCAAAATAATTTTTACCAAAAATATGCTCATAATGTATTTTCCGGAATATTTGTAAGTTACATCCTATCGTTTGGTTCCACAATATTATGCGTGTAACTTATATATTTATTCCTTGTGATTTTTTGGTATTATTTTGGATTGTAAATTCTTGGTATTTTTGTTAAGTTATATTATTTTAACCCTAAAATAATATAACTACTACACAAAGTATACAAATAATCACACACAATGTGTATTTAATGTAAATATATATTCTAAATACATATTTTTCCATTTTTATTTATAAAAAACAACCTCCAATACTTGTATTTTTGTAACAAAATCTATGGCAAAGTTTATATTGAAAACCATAGTTAAAACACACTTGTAAATATTTGTTTAGAAAATATTTTTCTAAGTGTTTATATTTTCAGAAAATTTCCCCATAGTTTCCTCTAAAAATGGAGGTGTCCATGCTATTTAAGCATATCATTTTCTTTTTAAAAATAATCATAAGCAATCAACCATCAATCTACACTTATCATGTGCTAAAACAAAGCTATCTACATAATGATCATGAACTTGAGTTTTCATAAAACTTGTAGTAACTTGGTAGTGTGTTTAGTAGGTTTAGTTACCCTTTAAAGTGTGTTTACTTCTCTAAAAATCTCATTCTTGAAAAATTTGAGTGTTTACAACTTCTAGATGATTTTTCCAAAAATCATTCTTTTGAATTTTTCTTGTTTCTCAAGTGTTTCTACACTTGTTTTATCACCAAAAAGGGTGTGTGTTTAAGTAAGAACCATGATCTTCTAAAAATCATATTTTGAACTTGGTTCTGTTGAAAAACCATTCATAAATCTTAGATCCATAAGATTACTAACTCACTTTGTTTATTATTTTTCAAGAAACCACTTTATTCTTCAAGTTCATGCTTATACATGAGGATGATCATCTTGTTTTGTCACATAATCATCCTCTCACTTGCTAGATCATGTGTTTAATCACAATCTAGCAAGCTCCTTATGATGATCAACATCATAATCTCAAGAAAACAACAATCAAGTATCATACATACACTAAACAACATTGTTTCATCAAGAGTTCATCATATGACAAGCTTATGTTAAAGTTTTATGAATATGTTCTTTAGTGTTTAACAAGATTAACATTGTTCATCATCTTTTAACCAACAATATATGAAGTAACAAGAGTTTATAAGGCCTTACTACTAGCACAAGGCTAGGGAAGAACACAAGATGATGGTGATGTCAAATGCGTTGGGTAATAGCAAACGATGAAGGTCCTTGAACTTCCGAAAGCTCCAAGCTTCCTTATGCACCTTCTAACACCCTTGTATGTATGTAGATTGTATGGAACTTGAATGATGATGATGGTGGTGTGGAGGTGGGTGTTCGGCCGAGAGCTAGATGGAGGGAGGAAGAAGTGAGTTGTGGTGATTATGAATGAGCTTATGTCTTCTTATATCCATCTTCTTGTTTTTTCCATTGGTTACAATGTTTCTAATAGTACAAGCAAGATCTATATCATATCTAAGGAAGATCAATGGAGATCTTGGGGAGATTATGGTGGGGTCACATAAGTGACCGTCCACTTGGGGGGGGGGGGGGGGTATTTAGTTGGTGTTTAACGGTTAGTTAGATGATTAGTTAGGATTCTAAGTGTGATGATTAGTGTTTAAGGGTATGATGTGTTATATAGTGTGTTAGGGTGTTCGGGGATCATAACTAGCTCAGAAACATTAAAACAATGCTTCTGGTGTAATTTTGGCGTTTCGGGCAATGTCCGGTTGTTCGGTTAGATACCGGTTCATTAAAGTGTCAAATTATTCCGTTTAGTGATCTTTAAGTACCCTTTTGTGATACTTTTAATTCCCGACACTTAGGAAAGAATTCAGGGCCATTTTGCCATATTTTTGCATGTTATCAACTTGTTAAAATGCTGAATTTTGCTGAAATATGCTGAATTCAGCACTTTGAGTGGGTTTTAGGCACTTTCCGCCACTTAAACTATCACCTAGTGAAGCAGTTTTATGGTCCTTACTTCCCTACACACCATACTAGTGTGAAACTTAGTCTCTGGCCCATACAGGGTCTCAAAACATCGTCTGTCTATGTACTGAACCCCGTCAGCATTTTTCTGTCTTATCCGTTAATTGTTCTAACTGTGCTTTGTGCATCATGTATGACAATAAAGTTTGCATGTAATAATGATGTGTCATTATGCAATATGTGATGCACATGTAAGTATGCTGCAGTAATCAGAAAGCAGTTAAGTATAATTCAGCACAATCATTAAGCACTAATAAAGATTAATTAATTGTACGGATGCATGCAAATTTGACAGTTGTCACATTCTCCCCCTGTTAAGGAAATTTCGTCTTCGAAATTTGTACTACCTTAACTCCTTAGGGTTATATTATGCGTGTATGTATATGAATAATACTGGGGTATATAATCACAGAACCGAATCAAATCTTATTCACATCAGGTGAATCCAGGGATACATTTAAATAACAAGAACCCAATGGTTAAAAGGTATGTGTTTTAGCATTTGCTGTCAAAGGACACGAGGTGTATAGATGTACAATCTAGTGTAACTTAGTTTAAAGAGGTGCAACAAGGGGTTTTGACCAATGGATTCTCAAACAATCGGTCACAATACGCAAACGAGTTTTCAAAAACCATAGCATCTGCTATAAGAACTTAAATTCAACAACTCGACTACGATAGCAACATGAAAATGATCTGTCAACTTTCAAACAAATACGTGGATAAAATAGTGTGTTGACATTCTTGAATTACGAAAATACACGAATGAAATACAAGCGAATCTGGTGTATTATTGTCTTAATTCGTAGTTGCATTAGGAATGTTTAAATGACAAATCAAACAAAAGTATGTGAAGTTTTGTGTGAAACGGTTGACCCTGACTAGCACAAGCTACAAATTTGTAATGGCACCACAAGGTGTCGTGATGACATAATTCAATAATAGTGGCGACTGAACAAGTTCACCACGTTCGAAATCAAATGAAAGTATACTGAAACAATCTAAAGATTTGATTTACACGATCTCATAGAGTTTTTCAATTGAATGTGGAACATTAAAGAACTATTGTTTCTGATTGAAGATGGAAAGCAATAAACACTGTAAGATATTCAATTTATAACGAAAGAATCGTTAGGAGGTACACCGTGATATGAAATGAACCTATGTACCATTGCCTTAACACAACTGTGTTGAGACCGCTTTAATTGTGATAAACAAAACGGATTTAGAACAAACAAATAGACAATTAAATCCGTGTATGAGGTGCGCAACCAAATTAGCACAAGCTTCAATTCTGTGAAGTGTCACCGCAAGGTATCGAAACCAACAAACGATTTAGTGGAGTCGTAGGCCAATCAAGTTAACTACGACTCGAAACAAAAGAACCTCTGCAAAAATATTTGAATATGATGCTCTCAATACATCATATGGCGTCTTAAGTTGAATATGCGAAATGGATAAGTTCAAGCAATTGAACTTGGTTTCAGCGTAACCTGACAATAAACGTATGTACCAACAAGGGAATCTCAGCATGGTTACAAAGATAAACCATGAACGTAACTTGAAAGTAAAGAAGTTTCAAGAAGGTGTGTTGACTTGATAGCAAAAGAGCCAACAATTACAATAACGTAGGTTATTCGAATCATTAACCAATAGTTAGCTTAAGCAAAATAATATTTGAACTTCAATGAAGCGTTTATTCGAAATGAAACCGCATGCGTAGCAAAAGGTGCATGCGTAACATATAAGTTTCCAAGTAATGAAGCAATGAGTATCTGTTAAAATGAAGAAATGACCAAGTATTTGAAGCAAATGTGTGTTCGCTCTCAGAGAAGAAAGTTAACGTGATGCAACTACCATTAAGGGGAGTAGAGATACAAATTTCTACTCGCTAGAAGCAAAAGTGAAGATTTCAACAAAAGAAATATAAGTACTTTCTGCTTGGTTAACTGAAATAGCGTATATGTCAGGATATTGGGGTTTGCTTGAGTTAACAGGTGTGGTTCCTAAGCAACAACCTTTACGAGTTTGGACCTGGGTTCCCAAGGGTCCTAAGTACATGTTTTCAAGATTCTCAAAGTTTCGTATTCTGTGTAAAACTGTTTTGTGCATCGAGTAGGAAACACAATTTTTGTGTATGTTTAAAACAAGTTATTGTCCCACAATTTCCCCGGTGTACTTTCTTCCTGAATTCGCAACTAATGTCACTCGATCATCGATCATTTGTGAAACAGTAATTGGATCCTCACAGTTAGTTAAATAAATAATTCGTTAATCCTCATCAAGAGTTACCGACTCTTGTTGGTTAGCTCGTTCGGTTCTTGGTAGTTGATGCTTTTTTTTTAAATCACCGTCTCCCTTCTTGATGAGCAGAACTGGTGTTACCCAAAATGGGAAACTTGGTCTGTTAACTTCCTTCTCTATCAACTACTAAGGTTACACTGGCAATCCTTGCATCTCTGAAGGTGTAAGTCGCTAAGGCGCATTGACTGCAGGCGCGGCGCCTGGAATTAAAGCGATGCGAAATTCAACTTGCCGTTGAGGAGATAATTCTGGCAAGTCTTCGGGAAGACTTCAGAATATTCCCTTGTCATAGGGATATCTTCGAGTTTTGGTTCTTCGGCTCCCTTGTCCACGACATGAGCCAAGAAAACAACACATCCTTTACGCAACAACTTTCTTGCCTTCAAGCAATTAGTAATCTGTAGAGGCGTATCCATCTTCATGGGTCACGATCGTTTCTTCGTTCGCCATCGGGATGCGGATATCACTCTCCACTCGATCGCTCGACAACCAATCCATCCAGATTACCTCGTCGAAGCTTCCCAACTTAACTTGCAGTAGATCAAGCGTAAACTTACGCGCTCTGGGTTCTATCTTGCCGCTTCCAAATACTTCGTTGGCTTCCACTAGATTCCCATTAGCTAGTTCTATCGAGTACAAATTATCTAACTTACTTGCTACTAAACCAAGTATACTCTCAAACTCTAGAGATGCGAAGCTAAAATTTGCAACAGTATCGAGCAGCGCAGATGCATAATGTTGACTAATATGGAACGTACCGATGTCCACGCTTGGATTCCTGGCGTGTCTCCCTAGCTCCAGTGTTGAGTTTTCACCCTGGTGCCTGATTGTTTTTAGGGCAGTATCTTCTGAAATGCTTTTTGATCCCACAGTTAAGACAACCTTAAGCACGTTTTTGTTTGTTACTCGTCCTGCCTTGATAGTTGTCGTTGTCGTTGTTTCCTCCGTGATTCTCGCTACCGTCATGGTTTCCATTTCCACGTTCAGTACCTTGCCTACAAGTCTCCTTGACATGCCCCACTTTGCCACAGTTTTCACATTTTCCATATCTGCATCGTCTGATATGATAACGTCGACAATTGTCGCACTTAGGTAGGATACCCATGTACTCTTTTCCCTTTTTGGCCCTGTTCTTGCTATTCACCCGAGTACCCTTCTTGAAGTTTGCGAACTTTCTCTTGTTATCTCCAGTTAGCTCTACAGGAGTCTCCTTTTTCTCTTCCGTGGTGGAAAATTTTCCTAGTCTAACCGCTTCTTCAGTGAGCACCACACTTAAGTCGATAGCTTCGGTGATCGTTGGAGGCTTAGATGTTGTTACCAGGCTTAGAATCTGGGGTGCCAGTCTCCCGATGAAGCGTTCGATCTTCCTAAATTCTGGTTCCACCAAACGCGAAGCAACTTGTGATAAATCGTCAAATCTCTGCACATACTCAGTTATCTTTGGACCTTCCATTTTCAAGTTCCACGGTTCAGTCTCCAACTTCTGGACTTCTGCCCTAGAGCAATATCTCTTACGCATCAGTTCTTTCAGTTCATCCCACGTTAAAGCATACGCAGCAGTCTCGCCCAACTTCTGAACCTGAAGGTTCCACCATGACAGAGCCCCATCTATAAACAGTCCAGCTATGTACGTGACCTGATGTTAGAGGGAGCATTTACTTAATCGCAAAACATAATCCGTCTTCTCAACCCAACGCACAAAAGCTATGGCACCCCTAGTGCCGTTGAAATCTCGGGGTTTGTGGTTCAAGAACTGCTTGTAGGTGCAGCCGTTGGGTGGGTTATTTCCTGGGGTACCTCCGCCGCGTTCGGAGCGAAGGGCCTCGTGCTGTGCAATGGCCTGTGAGATTCGCTCTTGTAGTTCTGCCGCTGTCGTCGGCAGAGGGTTGATGGTATCGACGTTCCCTTGCATCGACATCTTCTAGGAAGAAGATCGGTTAGGTCAGGTCTTATTTGTTCAGGGAGTGCATATAGTTGTTATAGAGGTCATACGTACATACACATAATAGATTATCAGATCAACCAATCAAGCAATAGCATAATCATAGCATAACCAAGTAATTCGGGAATTATGTTTAATGAGAGCATAGCAAGCAAGCACGTAGCATTTATAATTATAGCACACACATTCAGATTAACAACGTGCTTAGTGAGGGCATGGCGACTGAGTTTTCATTAGTCATTGACCACAAAGTATTGTCGTATGTTAAATGATGATTGGGCTTTCATTATTCTCCAACCACAATTACATTGTCTTACAAAATGTATTACATCGAAAGGGACACAGGGTCACCCTACCCTTGTCCAATAAGTATATCAGTGTATCAAAATCACGTAGTCAGAAGTGGTTTTCAAAAAGTCTCCATAATCTCGGCTTATCATTAGTGTTTTTACCCAAAAGTAATGCATTCCGCATAATCCAGAAACCAACTATACTGGTGACTGAGGTGGAGGAGGAAAGAAAAGTAAACTGCTAACATGAGCGAGCTCCTCCTCGAGCTTGTATATACGTCAAAGTAGTTAACTGGTCTGCTGTTTGATAGTAAAGAAACGAGCATCAAAACCTGGAAAAAGGCGTAATTGCAGCAGGCGAGCGTGCAAAAAGGAATCTTTGATGAATGTGGAGGATCACAGTATACTGGCAATAGACAGGGTGGAGGACGTGGTGTCAGCTCAAGCTCCAAAACTCTGCGACTCATATCCTCAAACTGTAGCTGATGTTACAGGAGCAACTCATCCCGTGTGTAGCCTCCATAATGTAAGGGCCTAATGTCAGCATAGTGTATGATAGGAACCATCGAAATGGCTCGTCCAGTGGTGTAGAGGTGAAAGTAGCAGACGGTGCGGCCTGTGAGGTCGAGGAAAATGTTGTTGTAGTAAAAGGATTGTCATGCGGGTGCTGACCTGGAGTACCTTTCCGGGGTGCAGGTATGTCTTGAAAGAGAGCGATAGGCATGCTGGTGCAATGGACGTCGGTCTCCATAGGAGCAATATCAGCGGGTGCAGGTGCGGGAACAAACGTCTCAACCAAAAAGGAGATCATCAGGTGCAGATACTGGGCCAGGGATAAGGGGTGCAATGTCTGGTAAACCAAAAGAAATAGGGTCATGATCAAGCAAGGGCTCAAGATCAGTAGGTGCAACATCAAGCTAACCCAAAAGGAACAGGAGCTGGCTCAGGAGCAGGCTCTGGGTCGAGTAAGGGTGTGGCATCTCAAGCAGGTGATAGTGCAGCAGTCATAGCGGTGTCGTCGTCTGAGGCAAAAAGGGGTAACCTGACCGTTTGTAAGGCTGCAGATGTCACAGACTCAAGGGAGTCTGAAATCGAGTGTATACTAGAATCAGAGGATACCTTGATAACAGGGGTCTCAGAAGTGAAATTTGCAATATAGTTCTCGTCTAACTTTCCATCATCATGGGCGTCATCAGGAGGACCATCAATAAACATGTCAACGTCATCATTAACTATTCGTCGAGTAGCCAACCTTCGGAAGGAGTGTCCACAGGAGGCGCAACATCGAGGATCGGAGCCATGGTGTGCTCACCCTCGGGATGACCAGCGATGAAGTGGTCATGGACGGAAACAAGGATGACGAAAGAGATCCTTGTCGGGGAAGCCATCAGCAAGGGTAAATCATTACCAAAGTCTAGTAGCGCGGACGGTTGGAAGTCGTCCTTGTCCTTGGTCAGTATGTCAGGGTCACTCTCAGTGTCTGACGTAAACATTTCCGGTGCAAGTGCAATCCCATTATTTGTGGCGGTGGCTATAGGGTTGTCAACGTCTGACAACTCGCTCATGTGTGTCGGTACATAATAATCATAGCATGTATATCCATAGTAATCGCTAACACTTAGTGTATTGCAAGCAAAGACAATTCATCATGTAATCATGTATTCACACCATTTTTCATGAAATTTTCTATTCTTCCTAGTCTCCCAGACTAATTCAACCAGTCTCCCAGACTAAACACCAGTCTCTCAGACTGAAACACCTAGTCTCTCAGACTGAAACACCCAGTCTCTCAGACTGAAACACCTAGTCTCTTAGACTGAAACACCAAGTCTCTCAGACTGAACTTCCTAGTCTCTCAGACTAACTCCCAGTTTCTCAAACTGAATTACTGGTGTCTGTCGTTAGTGACATGTAAAAACCGAAATAAACTAGGTAGCTAGCGTAAGTCGGGTATCGAACCAGAGGAGGATTGTGGTAAGGGTTGTAATGAAAAGTTTTAATTAACTACTACAGAATTGGAAAAGCAGTTTGTTTGATTGTGAGAATTATCTAAATTAACAAATAAAAAATGAGATTTAAATCAATAGGAGAGAAGATGGTTCCTCCAGATTTCAGGTTTTGCAGTTAACTTCAACTATGTGTTTAATCGTAACCTACATAGACATAGGTATTAAACTCGATTAATTAATTGTGATAACCAACAACTAAGTACTCCGGTCAATACATAACGGGAGGTTATCGAATGATTATCAATTACAAATTACAAACCCTTACCCCATGTCAAATATATCCCAATTACTAGAACTCTCGGGAACTGAATGCTTAGAAATTAAGGTTTAAATAACTGTAATTGTTTACAATCAACGAATCAAAACAAAGGTGAAAAGCATCGAATGCTTAGATCACCGAGTTAAACGATTGTCACAAACACATAACATTGTCTAACTTATAAAAACCCTCCATCCGGAGGAAACCACTAGGAAGACTAGCCGCTCATGTTGGTTGACTGATCTCTTTGTCTGTGTACGAGAGATGATGATGTTGAAAAACTTCTGCCGTCAAAAAATGATGGTTTTTTCCCAAGTCTACGTATGGCCTGCTCTCATTCGTATCCCCTGTGAGGCCCACTATGGCTCAACAGATAGTAAATTAATGTTCAAGCCCAATTAAAAAAAAAATTTCAATCCAATATCTCAGCCCCATTAGTGTGCAACCTCTTTCCTTTTTCTTTTAATAATCAAAATATATTGTGATGATTTCATAATACTCCTCCACGTGACTTTATCTTTTCCAAAAACAAATTGATGTGTTCCCTTGTGCTTCCCTGTGACACCTGTGCCTCCACGGCCATCAAAAAAATATTGTATTTCATTCTTGGGACATGTATAAATATGTGTATCCTTTGCACATATCAATTCTTGTTCGATTTCAAGCTTTAAATCGCTTTCTGGAAGGTTATACGCGCACTGATGCGTAAATATAACCCGTTTAATGCAACGAACACTCCGGAATAGTGAAATAGGCTTAACATACCTTAAATAACCTTTACATAACTTAGAAATAAGTTTTAAAGGCTTTGGTATGGCAAAATCGAGTTAAATCGCTTTCAGGGACTAAAGTTGACAAACTACGAAAGTATGCCAATTTGAACTGTAACAGACATTCTGGATCATGGCCATAAGTTAAACATACCATAAATATCCTTTACATAGCTTAGAAATAGGCTTTTAGGGGTTCGGTGTGCTAAAATAAACTTTTGGGTCATTCAGGGACTAAAAGCGTCAAAAAGTGCACAAGTTTGCACTTTCGCGCATAACTTACGTTCTGAATACATCCGGACATCTAAAAATTTATGTAAGCACTAAAATATTTTATTTTAGTGTTTGGCATAAGAAAAATCCATTTGTCACGCAATTTGGATCGTTTTTCGCGCTTATGCGCATTCCGTCGTAATTAAGCGAACATCGCGATCGTACGGCCAAACGAACCGACACCCGAGATATTTTTGAGCACATTTTAAGTTCCCTATACTTTAAATTCATTTTAGAGCTTTGAAATGGGGTTAACGGGGCTTAAACGTGTCAAAAGTGCATCAAATAGCAAGTTTGGAGCTTCAGGGGCCTGTTCTGCCATTTTTGAAAGTATTAGACCTGCAAGGTCCTTGCGCACCACAAGGTTCTAAGTCTTACGGTGCGCAAGCAGGGGTCAGATGCAGAAAAATCGTTTTGGCTACTGATTAATGGCTTTTAAACACTCCAAAGGCCAATGCCACATGTTAATCTCTGATGGTGGGGGCAAATGATGCACCATAACATTTCAACACATGTACGGATGATATTCGATCACGGTATTCGAGAAACGATCCTAACGGTTGTCTATTTACTATAAATGCCCACCTTAGTTTTCATTTCTTCGTCACAAATCTGATTAAAAGTGCTCTAAGTTGAAGCCCTTGCTTCATACCTAAGTTATTTGGATCGAGATTACCTTGCGGGGACCCTTTGTAAGTGTTCCTTCGTTCTTTTATTCGTTTTAGCGTTAAAGTCAAACTTTGTTTGACTTTCTGCATTGACCAGTTTATGGTCAATGCGAAGTTCATTTGAACTTCATAACGTGAGCGTAATCACGATGGTTATAGTCCCTAGTGACTATACCTACTGATTACCACGTTATCTAGGCTCAGTGACGAGTCGTAGTTTCAGCCAAAATGCGTGTTATTGCGTATTTTGTAACCAAACTACTCTTAGGTATCAAAACCGTTTGTTTTGATACCAAACCTATTTTCTAAACTTAGTTAAGCATGTTTTAACATGCTTAGCTCGTCACTTTTAGTTTAGTGCTTATATAGGGTCGTAAGGTAAGCGATCTAAACAATCGCTTATACTTTCGAACCCGACCCGTTTGGTTGATCATTAGGATCCGACCAAACACATTAGGTGACCATAGTATATAGGGAATAACCTTCCGAGGTTATACCTTATGGTCACGATGTTTAGTTAGTTGTATGATAGGTAGTTTATATGCCTTAGGTAAATGACCAAAATGCCCTTTTTACGCCAAAATTCATTTTAAGCATATGTAACATAACTTTTGGTATCTAAACTGATTTGGTAACAATATTAGACATGTTAAGGCATATTTAACTTATCATAGGGCTAGTTAGGCGTTCCGAACGCGTTTTACGCGAACGACGTGTTAAAGTAGCATAAGCTACCTAAACGGGTCGTAATGGGTCGTAAGCACTTAGGTTAGGTTTCATTGTAGTATGTAGGCCTTGTTAAACCATATTACATGAGTTCCCCTACTCCTTTGGTTTACGAGCCTCATTCTATCCGATCTTCCGATTTAGGTCCGGTATATTAACATAGTTACCTATATTAGGTGTCGTTTGATATCCGTGATCTCTAGCATTGTTTGGTTGTTACTCAAGGACTACTAAGCAATCTCAAGTGAGTACATAGACCCCTCTTTTACTGTTTTCCAAACTGTTTTGGGGTGAAACACATGTGCCTACTTGTTACTTTCATGCTTTCCATGTTTTCACATCATATGCTTGTTATGTTCAATAGTACACTTATAGTACATGATTTCATTGTGTTTTATGCTATGTATGCCCATTGTGTGCATACTTAGTACATCGTTTTACATTACATTTCATGCTATGTATGCCCATTGTGTGCATACTTAGTACATTGTTTTACATTACATTTCATGCTATGTATGCCCACTGTGTGCATACTTAGTACATTATTTTACATTACATTTCATGCTATGTACGCCCATTGTGTGCAAACTTAGTACATTATTTTACATTACATTTCATGCTATGTACGCCCATTGTGTGCATACTTAGTACATTATTTTACATTACATTCTATGCTATGTATGTCCATTGTGTGCATACTTAGTACATTTATTATTTATCACATGCTTACATTTTGGTATGACATTTGGTTTGTTTAAATGGGACAATGTACATTCATTAACACCGATCGTGCCGCTCGGTAGTAGGTAGTGGTACCATAGGACTTGACAACTCCCATTCCTGAAATCCCGAGTTTGTTTGGATTGGAAGGAATGACCGAATCCGAATACATTTCTTTTGATAACCTTGACTAAAATGGTTATCCGACTGTCGCAAGGCTTGGATGTATGAATTTTCACAATACCGCATAGATGTTTATATCAGTATAGCATGCATTTGTTACACAAAACATAACTTTGATTTAAACCATGTTTTACTTCAATACCTTGTTTTTGTGCATTTTACATATGGTTTAGTTGATATATTTCACTTACCATACATAAACATTTTGACATTGATATACACAATTCATGATTTACATTAGACATAAACATTTTGACATTGATATACACAATTCATGATTCACATTAGACATAAACATTTTGACATTGATATACACAAAACATTTGGACATTTGATTTTACATAAACATTTTTACATTGGTGGTTTGGTTTGAGTAAGTGATTTAAGTAACGAGGCGTGTGTAATATGATACAAGCATGGTGGATACGCCGCTAGTACTTCCTATATATAAGTGCTTGTATGGTATTACATATCGTAGCGTTATTTGAATCATTTCAATTTAAGACATATAACATTTTATACAAATAACATACTTTTCACAAGACATTGTTTTACAAAACAACTTATCTTATACAAACTCATTTTACTTGGTTATTCATTTAACCATACATTATTCTCTTATTTATACATATTATCTGATCTTATTGTTTTTCAAATGATTTACAAAACAAAGCAAATTACAAGGTTCATGACTAAACATTTTCTTAAACATAAGTCATGAATTCTATTTTCACAAAACCTATGTATCTCACAGGCATTTTTATGCTGACGTACCTATTTTCACATGTGTTTCAGGATATGATGCATAGGATTTATCAAGATACACTTAGGCGGACTTGGGCCTTAGTGACAATAAAAGATGCAAGACTAGTTATTTATGTTATATTTCTTTGATTTTCAAGACACTGTAACTCTTTTAATCAATAAAACAATATTTCAATTTCCATGTGTTATGAAACAATGATTCTGTCACAACACTCCCCGACATTTCCGCCACGTTTTGTTGTTTTACGTGGTCGGGGTGTGACAGAAAAGTTGGTATCAGAGCCCATGGTTATAGGGAATCAGGTTATTAGTAATACTTTAACCTAGTCTATAACCTTCCTAGGACCCTAACGCGAGTTTACTTGCGTTTAGTCATAAAACAATACTGTCACCTATCCTTAGGCGACAACCACAACAAGAACACAAATTTCAAAACCGCTTTGAAAACTAATCATCTGTTCTAGGATGATTGATGACTAGGTTTTGAACCCTCTATTGTAAGGTTTTGAACCCTCTATTGTAAGGTTTTGAACCCTCTGTTATAAGGTTTTGAACCCCTTTGAGTTTTCAAATCTCGTCAAAGTTTGGGTCTTATAATGTGAACACGTGCAAACTGGAAGAGTGAATGCCTGTACCCTGAGTTTTCTGTCGAAGGCTAGAGTGTTCGTACAAATCCGCAGTATCGGACCAGTCACTCTTACCTGGGAACTCTTAGGGTGAGTGTTCACTTATAGGCGAGCATGTCTTCAGTGATACATTAATATGATCCGTTTACTTTGATTTGTCACCGTCTCATTTTTTTGCCTTAAGTAACAAACAAATGATCGCAAATTCTTATGCATTGCCATTCTGTTTTGTTTCATTTTCCGATAACATTTCATTTGTTTCCTCCTATATCCTTCATTTCCTCCAGAATGTCTCTTCATCACGACGATGCCCAGATATCCGAGCAGACAGCCAAATTTGCCCAGCGAATAGGCGAAGTAGTCCTGAAGACTGTTGAATTAGCTACTGCCATGTATCGTCTCCAGGATGAAGCCACTCAAGAATCACCAAAGGAGACAGAAGCCAAGCCTTCACCAAAACCAAAGAAACGTAAAGCTTCAAAGAATCCCGCAACGGCTGCACCAAAACAGGCAAGACCTAGCCAAGTGACAGCACCACCAGCCAAGAAACCAATCGAGGAATCAAAGACCATGGATGAACGATCCCCTAAGAAGTCAAAGAAGCAATAGGCTTCTCGGAACTTCGCCGTGGTCGCTCACAATGGTAAAGCCTTCCCCAACCAACCAGCTCAACCCCCTGCTAGGAAGCCATACAACGGAACTACACCCTTGTGCAACCAATGTAGCCTTCATCATCACGCTAGTGTGAAGTGCCGCAAATGCCAAATTTGTGGACTTAAAGGTCATACAAGAAGAGTTTGCCGAACTGCAGTTGCTCCAAAGCAAGCTGGCGACAATCCTGCTCAAGCTCGTTTCTCACCAGGGTCCTGCTACAACTGTGGCTAGATGGGCCATTTCCTAAGGGATTGCCCAAAGCTTGCTAATGCAAATCCAACCCACGGATGAGCAGTTGGCTGACTAGAAGATGTTGCTGTCTTATGCTTTTATTCTTCTGTTTTCTTGTAATGTGAAACAATCTGTTTTGTTTATAAATAAATTGTTGTTCACAATTCTGGTATACGAGTGTAGTTACATGTGTGTATGACTTTTCCTATGATACCTACATCAAGGAACTATATTCCTTATAAACTACTCTTGCGAATTTTCCCATTCTTGCGTTTGCTCATGATTCCCTTGGAAAAATTCTAAGTACTCGTTTAACTCTAAGAAACAAAGTACACGAAATAAAGTGACATTACGAGTAATCGTGCTTTTTGCACATCCGTGCCTTTGAATCCTTGGTTAGATAACTAAGGATATTTTCAAATCTCATACCCATTACGTTTTGATTTTTCAACATGCATAACATAAGTTTTTCAAAACAACCTCCATGATTTCAAAAACATTGTCTATGTTTTCAAAAATAACCTTCATGATTTCAAAATGTTATTAATACAATATATTTTCTTATCAAGTGCATGATTTCAAAATCATCATTCATGTTTTCCAAAAACCTTATACATAATTTCAAAATTCATCTCGCATAATTTTAAAACATTTTTACCTAATACACCTACTTTATGATTTCAAAAGTATTATATATAAGGTTTCAAAAATATTAAACACATTTTTAAAAGAAACCCCATGCATAGTTTTCAAAATATTTTTTTCTCATACATTGACTTAACCTTCAAATTCTGCTTCATATGTCGCCTTGACATATCTAGCATCTCAACTTCATAAGCATTTTTACTTCATGTTTTGACTTAAGCACATCCAGTGCAAGGTTTCAAAACATCTTCAACTTCTAAAATCCATATGGGATCTTTTTATCGTCACATTTAGACCCTTGTGGATGATTATCATTCAAATCAGAGTCCTTAGTTGGATTCCTTATGTACCTAAATTCGAACATTTCGGTTCCTTATAATCGAAATCGAATTTTCCTTTTAGAAATCTTTCTATCTTTATAGTTAGATTCTTGATAATGTTTAAAGTACCAAATGAAATCCACGAGATGGATTCCTAGTGTGCTTTAAATACATGTGCTCTGTTAGCAAAACAAATTAACAAATTAAAGATCTAGATAAACAATCTTTGTGATTATATGACTATGTGTTTATGCATCTTGTGTTTTCTTTTATGCATTTTGTGTTTTTGTATACTCTGGATATTCGTTATCCAAATCCTCGTAGAATCTTTCATATCTTCATATGATGGATTCGTAGTAGGATATTCAAAAAGGTACTACCTTAAATCCTTAATGGGCTTCTATGTAATAGTTAAGACCCTTGGATTATATAGTACCACTCCATGATTCATAAGAGACCCTTTTAGGGGTCTAGTAAAAAAGATTGATTCAAAAATATGGTTAAGAATGACATGTGATGATATAAGCTGAAAAGACTCCTTGGTTGTCTATTAAAATCATTTATTGATTTAAAAAAAGGGACCCTATGGTGGTTTAGTCACACTCATCACAGGTTTGTTCATTTGGTTTTCCCCTACACATTATAAAATAGACTGTGTGAACTATGCAAGGAATTATCTAATTATGGACGCGTACATAATTATGAAATTCAGTGCACGGAAACCACAGTAAGATTTATTATGTGTAAGAACCGATAGTGGCAACAATAACGAAATGTGAACAATGTACAGGAGGTATGGTGGACGCACCAATGACGCTTCATATACTTGTATATAAGTATCCCTCTTACATTACAAGCATGGTGTTATTAAAGTTACTAGAAGTTCAGAACCCTAACCAATGTTGTTCGATCTTTTCAACTTCATGTTTTAAACTCTCACAAGTTTCCTCTAAATAAAATTTCGGGATGAAATTTCCTAAAGTAGGGGAGACTGTGACACCTGTGCCTCCACGGCCATTAAACAAATACTATATAAATGAAATATTGTATTTCATACTTAGGACATGTATAAATATGTGTATCCTTTGCACATATCAATTCTTGTTCGATTTCAAGCTTTAAATCGTTTTCTGGAAGGTTATACGCGCACTGATGCGTAAATATAACCCGTTTATTGCAACGAACACTCTGGAATAGTGAAATAGGCTTAACATACCTTAAATAACCTTTACATAACTTAGAAATAAATTTTAAAGGCTTTGGTATGGCAAAATCAAGTTAAATCGCTTACAGGGACTAAAGTTGTCAAACTACAAAAGTATGCCAATTTGAACTGTAACAGACATTCCGGATCATGGCCATAAGTTAAACATACCATAAATATCCTTTACATAGCTTAGAAATAGGCTTTGAGGGGTTCGGTGTGCTAAAATAAACTTTTGGGTCATTCAGGGACTAAAAGCGTCAAAAAGTGCACAAGTTTGCACTTTCGCGCATAACTTACATTCTGAATACATCCGGACATCCAAAAATTTATGTAAGCACTAAAATATTTTATTTTAGTGTTTGGCATAAGAAAAATCCATTTGTCACGCAATTTGGATCGTTTTTCGCGCTTATGCGCATTCCGTCGTAATTAAGCGAACATCGCGATCGTACGGCCAAACGAACCAACACCCGAGATATTTTTGAGCACATTTTAAGTTCCCTATACTTTAACTTCATTTTAGAGCTTTGAAATGGGGTTAACGGGGCTTAAACATGTCAAAAGTGCATCAAATAGCAAGTTTGGAGCTTCAGGGGCCTGTTCTGCCATTTTTGAAAGTATCAGACCTGCAAGGTCCTTGCGCACCGCAAGGTTCTAAGTCTTATAGTGCGCAAGCAGGGGTCAGATGCAGAAAAATCATTTTGGCTGCTGATTAATGGCTTTTAAACACTCCAAAGGCCAATGCCACATGTTAATCTCTGATGGTGGGGGCAAATGATGCACCATAACATTTCAACACATGTACGGATGATATTCGATCACGGTATTCGAGAAACGATCCTAACGGTTGTCCATTTACTATAAATTCCCACCTTAGTTTTCATTTCTTCCTCACAAATCTGATCAAAAGTGCTCTAAGTTGAAGCCCTCGCTTCATACCTGAGTTATTTGGATCGATATTACCTTGCGGGGACCCTTTGTAAGTGTTCATTCGTTCTTTTATTCGTTTTAGCGTTAAAGTCAAACTTTGTTTGACTTTCTGCATTGACCAGTTTATGGTCAATGCGAAGTTCGTTTGAACTTCATAACGTGAGCGTAATCACGATGGTTATAGTCCCTAGTGACTATACCTACTGATTACCACGTTATCTAGGCTCAGTGACGAGTCGTAGTTTCGGCCAAAATGCGTGTTATTGCGTATTTTGTAACCAAACTACTCTTAGGTATCAAAACCATTTGTTTTGATACCAAACCTGTTTTCTAAACTTAGTTAAGCATGTTTTAACATGCTTAGCTCGTCACTTTTAGTTTAGTGCTTATATAGGGTCGTAAGGTAAGCGATCTAAACAATCGCTTATACTTTCGAACCCGACCCGTTTGGTTGATCATTAGGATCCGACCAAAAACATTAGGTGACCATAGTATATAGGGAATAACGTTCTGAGGTTATACCTTATGGTCACGATGTTTAGTTAGTTGTATGATAGGTAGTTTATATGCCTTAGGTAAATGACCAAAATGCCCTTTTTACGCCAAAATTCATTTTAAGCATATGTAACATAACTTTTGGTATCTAAACTTGAATTTTTTTTTGATTGAAATCCAGGTCTTTATATAATTAGAAGGTTAGAGCAAATTACAAATCATGGGTTGGTAGACGGGCAACAAGCTGCGCCGCCACCCCCTTTTGAATTGCAAATCCTACTCGGCTAAACACATAACTATGGCCTACAGACACTGTCGCATGCGCAAGTGCTGCCTTTTGAACCCGCTTCAAGAAACCGGACGCCACAGGGGCCAGACAACCAAAGGTATCGAACGCGAAAGGAATGAAGGCATGTTGATTATCTATGCAGGCCTGCTCGTGCTTGGATATTTTCCCCGCCTCAGCCTTCCGCGTCGCTTGCCCTGAAACAAAACCACTGCCCCTGAAACCGGCAAGAGGCGACACCCCCGTGAGATCAATGCAAGCATGCTTACCCCCGAACCATCCAAAAACCAGCACATCGGCTGGTCGAAGGGAAGACCTCCCCTCCTTCGGGTCCGTTAGGAAATTAACCAGAGCCTCTTTTTTAGCAGCGATACCAGCTCGCTTGAGAACGTCAAACAACACATCTCTAACCAGATCGTGTCTGTACTTGAAGCCAGGAAGCTCTTTGCAGTGAAGGGCATGTTCCCCGAAGCTATCAAGACACACCTTCCGACAAACAGGGCACGGTTCATCCTCAGGGTACAACGGTATCATCAAACGATATTTGAGGACAGACCGATATTCTACTGCCGACATACATTGCCCCAAGCCCTCGATCGGGATAACAGTAAGGAAATCTTGAGCGTGGGGGGCTCGTAAACAATCAAAAATAGCCTTTTGCCGAGGGGATAACCCGAAAACACCATTGATTTCCTTCATGGTTTTACCATAAAAAGCACTCGCCAAAATAGTTTGAGGTTCACGGGGGGCGGTGTCTTTATTAGCAAAACCGCCAAGGTCAACATCAGGAAGAACGGCTTGTAAACCATCCAACGCAGCCCTAAATTCCGAATCCAAATCACCCATACAACAAGCTCGCAGAATATGATCTTGAAGTTCCAAAGATTACTTATCATAGGGCTAGTTAGGCGTTCCGAACGCGTTTTACGCGAACGACGCGTTAAAGTAGCATAAGCTACCTAAACGGGTCGTAATGGGTCGTAAGCACTTAGGTTAGGTTTCATTGTAGTATGTAGGCCTTGTTAAACCATATTACATGAGTTCCCCTACTCATTTGGTTTACGAGCCTCATTCTATCCGATCTTCCGATTTAGGTCCGGTATATTAACATAGTTACCTATATTAGGTGTCGTTTGATATCCGTGATCTCTAGCATTGTTTGGTTGTTACTCAAGGACTACTAAGCAATCTCAAGTGAGTACATAGACCCCTCTTTTACTGTTTTCCAAACTGTTTTGGGGTGAAACACATGTGCCTACTTGTTACTTTCATGCTTTCCATGTTTTCACATCATATGCTTGTTATGTTCAATAGTACACTTATAGTACATGATTTCATTGTGTTTTATGCTATGTATGCCCATTGTGTGCATACTTAGTACATCGTTTTACATTACATTTCATGTTGTGTATGCCCATTGTGTGCATACTTAGTACATTGTTTTACATTACATTCCATGCTATGTATGCCCATTGTGTGCATACTTAGTACATTATTTTACATTACATTTCATGCTATGTATGCCCATTGTGTGCATACTTAGTACATTATTTTACATTACATTTCATGCTATGTACGCCCATTGTGTGCATACTTAGTACATTATTTTACATTACATTCTATGCTATGTATGTCCATTGTGTGCATACTTAGTACATTTATTATTCATCACATGCTTACATTTTGGTATGACATTTGGTTTGTTTAAATGGGACAATGTACATTCATTAACACCGATCATGCCGCTCGGTAGTAGGTAGTGGTACCATAGGACTTGACAACTCCCATTCCTGAAATCCCAGGTTTCTTTGGATTGGAAGGAATGACCGAATCCGAATACATTTCTTTTGATAACCTTGACTAAAATGGTTATCCGACTGTCGCAAGGCTTGGATGTATGAATTTTCACAATACCGCATAGATGTTTATATCAGTATAGCATGCATTTGTTACACAAAACATAACTTTGATTTAAACCATGTTTTACTTCCATACCTTGTTTTTGTGCATTTTACATATGGTTTAGTTGATATATTTCACTTACCATACATAAACATTTTGACATTGATATACACAATTCATGATTTACATTAGACATAAACATTTTGACATTGATATACATAATTCATGATTCACATTAGACATAAACATTTTGACATTGATATACACAAAACATTTTGACATTTGATTTTACATAAACATTTTTACTTTGGTGGTTTGGTTTGAGTAAGTGATTTAAGTAACGAGGCGTGTGTAATATGATACAAGCATGGTGGATACGCCGCTGGTACTTCCTATATATAAGTGCTTGTATGGTATTACATATCGTAGCGTTATTTGAATCATTTCAATTTAAGACATATAACATTTTATACAAATAACATACTTTTCACAAGACATTGTTTTACAAAACAACTTATCTTATACAAACTCATTTTACTTGGTTATTCATTTAACCATACATTATTCTCTTATTTATACGTATTACCTGATCTTATTGCTTTTCAAATGATTTACAAAACAAAGCAAATTACAAGGTTCATGACTAAACATTTTCTTAAACATAAGTCATGAATTTTATTTTCACAAAACCTATGTATCTCACAGGCATTTTTATGCTGACGTACCTATTTTCACATGTGTTTCAGGATATGATGCATAGGATTTATCAAGATACACTTAGGCGGACTTGGGCCTTAGTGACAATAAAAGATGCAAGACTAGTTATTTATGTTATATTTCTTTGATTGTCAAGACATTGTAACTCTTTTAATCAATAAAACAATATTTCAATTTCCATGTGTTATGAAACAATGATTCTTTTACAACACTCCCCGATGTTTCCGCCACGTTTTGTTGTTTTACGTGGTCGGGGTGTGACATTCCCAATGTCTCCTTGCATGAGATGTGTTGTGTGTGTATTACGGCTGCCAACTGTCCTTTCTCTCAAGATAAATATGATAATGAAGCATTATTAATGTTTCAAAAAAATATATTTGTTGCTTCCTCTCCATTCAAAATGGCTGCTCCAAAAGAAGTCCACATGACACCCTGCCCAATGTTCCAACATGTCGGCCCACATGGCTTAGGGTTTTACAAGGCATACCAACACACTTGCGCCGACATTCTACACCGTAACTTACGGAAATAAACCGTAGGTTACGATACGAAACTTCTGTGAACATTGTGAATGGATACCATCTCTCAACCGTAGGCTACGATTAAATAACCGTAGCTTACTTCCATGTTTGTATATTCCATTTTGCATGCACTTCAACTTTATATAATTGACCAACAAGCCCCTAGACTTCAAACTTTTATATTCTCACAACTCCAAGCTATCATTCGGCCCGAAACCAATCCCGAACAACACCATTTACTATGTTTATCAACTTCGGCCATTCCGCTTTATCTCTAATCACTTTAACTTCACCAAATTAAGCATTTAACCTGAAAAACGAGAAATACGCGTAGTTATCACATTCGAAACACTTAACCGCTTAAAACACAATACGATACGTATTTTAACACACTTAACGCTCTTGTTTTGCAACCTCCATCAATTACCCAGTCTCTTAGACTGAATCTCCTAGTCTCTCAGACGAACTCCCAGTTTCTCAAACTGAATTACCCAGTCTCTCAGACTGAATCTCCTAGTCTCTCAGACTAACTCCCAGTTTCTCAAACTGAATTACCCAGTCTCTCAGACTGAATTATAAACATAAATTTTGAAATGTGTTTCGTGTCTTTTGTTTGTAAAAATGTTTGTTTCCTGGATCTGGGCGTTTTGTGTATGCAATGAAAACATGTTTGTAAAAACATTTTCGTGAGAGCCCTAGTGATTGTAGTCTAGACTCGAGAAAGAATCCTAGTTCACTACAATCGAAGCTCTGATACCAAGCTGTCACACCCTGACTTTTCCAGAAGCGTGATTATTGGTGTGACTTTCTTAATACCATAGCATTCAATCATAACAATAACTATATGATAAAAACCATAGATTTGTCATCCATTAATTAAGTTAAAAACATAACAACATCGTTTTAAAACGTAGACTTCAGATTTAAGTTTTACAAACCATACAAATTGTTTATGAGTTCACTAAGGACTCATCAAAAGATATTGAACAACACCAAGGGTTTGGAAGACGTGTCACATCCAGGAATAAGACACACTGACCAAACTCAAAGACCATGGATGACATCTTTATTCCTAACGCAGTATAAAAACTTCCAACGCCCGCCAGATCCACTTATAAATTCCCTGAAATACATGTAGTTTGAAAACATCAACAAAAGTTGAGCGAGTTCATGTGTTTGTTTGTGTGTATGAGCAAACCTTTGAAATCATTGTAAGTATGTATGTAAGTTTATAAATCCCGGTAAGAAAGAAACAAGGAAAAACATATCACCAATGGTTTGCAAGGCCATTGATATGTGTGAAGTGATGCAGGAAAACTCAAACCTAGCAAATTTTGTCGGTAAGTCATAGTCACCAAATGGCTCATTCGGCGTGCGCATGGGTGGGGCTCGCTACACCCGAATAGATCTATCACTCATGTCCCTCGGTCCCACAACGAGGATTAATGGCCTTAAGTGTCATACCCACCACTCACATGATCAAGCAGTACCCTTCCTTAGCTAATCATACCACATAAAATGTCCGTAAACAGTTTGTAACATGTATTTCACCCCCGAAGTTATAAAACTGAAAACAGTTAAAAGAAAAGGGGGTCATGAACTCACAGTTTTGCGTCTTCACAATTGTAACCCAATCCTTTCAGCAAACACGACTACCTACAATGTACTGATGTCTATTAGACGGACGGGTCGTGCCTTGTCTCTGTATTAATGTTTTTGAGTTACGTTTCTTTTATGTCTCCAATATTATTCCAAGTTATAATTACTTGTTAAAATAATAATTATTTTAACTTAAATAATATTAAATTTTGGAATAATTTGTTAAAACAATATTTTGTAACAATACTTCTCAAGTATTTATATCCGTATTTCCTTCCCAAGGATGGGGGTATCTCATACATGTGTATTCGTATTCTTGTATTTTGTATAACTTGCCTTGGTGTCGTATCCTGACGTGTATTATCTTTAATAAGTATCCAATATATATTTCTAAAATATATATATATATATTCCAAGAAATATTCCTTAGAAGAAGTATTCCCGATTTTTCTCTTCGCAAAAACATTTGTAGTTTCAAAATAATGTATTCCAAGAAAATATATATTTTTCCCAAAAATCATATATCTTCTAAAAATTCCAAGAAAATATATTTTTACTTCCCAAAAATAATATAAATTTTCTTCTTGTCGAAAATACGATATATCTTTTGTAATAATCGTAAAAATCGTATTTTCATTTCTTTTATATCCAAAATAATTTTTACAAAAAATATGCTCATAATGTATTTTCCGGAATATTTGTAAGTTACATCCTATCGTTTGGTTCCACAATATTATGCGTGTAACTTATATATTTATTCCTTGTGATTTTTGGTATTATTTTGGATTGTAAATTATTGGTATTTTTGTTAAGTTATATTATTTTAACCATAAAATAATATAACTACTACACAAAGTATACAAATAATCACACACAATGTGTATTTAATGAAAATATATATTCTAAATACATATTTATCCATATTTATTTATTAAAAACAACCTCCAATACTTGTATTTTTGTAACAAAATCTATGGCTAAGTTTATTGTAACACCCCTAAATTATTAAACTATATATGTTGATATACATGTATAAGTTATGATATATATAATAAAATAGTGAGAATCAAAACTAGGGATAACTAACCTAGTTAAAATCTAGTTAGAAAATAGGGGAAATCAAAATATTTTAACCCTTTTATAAAAATTTAGAAACTTGAGGGGCAAATTGTGTCATAATTGAAAGTTGATTTTCTAAAAATACTAGATAAACATCAGGACACACACTTGATGTGTGTATCTTGTTCGATCAAAACCCAGGAACGACCCCAAGGTTCTTCAAAACCCTAACTCCTCTAAATTCACTCAAAAATCAAAGAACCAAAACCAAATTGAAGGTGATTCAAGGCTGAATTGTGATTCTTATGCTTAGTAGAACACAAGGTATGTTAAATCTTTAGATTCAAAGATGTTTTAATGATTCTTGAAGTTTCAAAACTGAAATTGATGAAGAATTCATTGATGTTATGGTTAAATTATGATGATTACAAGTCTAGGAACAAACCCTAGATGAGAATTTAATGATATCATTTCATAATCTAGTGAATTAAAGAATTATCATATATGTGTTATATGGGTTTTGTGATGAACACTTGAATTATAGTGATAATTGGTGTTATTTGATTGTTATAATGTAAGTCTAAGTGTTATTTATTTCATACTAGACATATGAGTATGAAAATAATGATTTAGCAAGGTTAAATGATTAACCATGAACATGATAATGTTAGTGAAATAATCTCGCCCATAAGATGTTCGACAAAATGTCTAAGTGATCTTGAATTATTGAGAAATATGAAAGAATCGCTTAGATGATTAGTTAGACACGTTAGATGTTGAATATACAATTATGAATTCTAAACAATATGTTTGAATGGAATTCTATAGGAAAATTGGGTGGTTCGTCAAGTAGTCAAGGCGAAACGGATAGTCGGTTGAAAGGAAAGCTTTAAAGGTATGTGGCTAAACGCTTCGTAAATTTTGTTATTTTGTTATGTTCTATTATATTAAATGATAGACTTATCATTATGAAGTTTGGTTATTACTAAAACGGAGGATTTCCGTTTGTATTAACTGGTTAAAATAACTAGTGTATAGTGTTAAATAAAAACATGGAAGTGGTGGATTCCACCTTAAGACTTAAACGAGTCAAAGTGATCCGAATCATACGTGTTGGTTTTGTGAAAGCGATATAGTTCGTCGATGAAACCAAACGGGTTGTTTAAATTCTAACTACAAGTTAGAAGAAATATATAAAGTGATGGATTTCACTATAATAGACGATTGAGTCAAATTGACTCAATCATTGAGAGTTTGGTAATATAAAGCAATGGACGTCGCTAATGAAACCAAACGGGTCAAACGACCAAAGTAATGAATCATTGGTGAAATAAAGCGAAGGATTTCGCTAACATAAGATAAACGGGACAAATTATGTCTTGATGGAAACCGGAACGGTTGCACGTTTAAAGTTGTCGAAATAAAGCCGGATTTTTAATTAATAAACATTATAGTTGTTAGCCGAAAATGGTAAAGTTGAATATACGTCATAATCTCAGTTATGAGTATGACTAAAAGAAGCATGAACTCCAAATATAGGATTGTGTTAATTTCGTTTAATTAGTTATAGTTAAACGGGTCAAATAAACGACGCATATATAAATATAACGGGCGCACAAACCTCATGGTTAAAGCCCCTAGTATTAGTAAACATTTGAGGTTGTGATATTAGTATAAAACGGATAGTTATTTTGACTTAATTGATGTTAAAAAAACATAACGGGTCAAAATAACTTGAAATTATTATAAGACGAGCGCTTAAATTTAAGAAATATGTTCATTCAGATGTTGGAGTTTGACTCCATATTATAGAATATCAAATTACGGTCACGTAGGAAGAAACGGGACCTAATTCGGATCAATAACAGGCAAGTTATGTTTGTTTTCGTAAAAGATAACATAGCGGGGAATATACAGGTTGAAAAACTGATCTTGCTGTTGAAGTTACGTCATCGCGCCACGCAACGGCAAGCAGTTCAGCCCGTCGCATAACGCTACCACTCTCGCGGCCCGCGAGCGCTAGGGCACTCCTCGGTCGCGCCCCGCGATGAACCGAAATGTCAGCGAAAAATGTTTTGAGTGTTGTTTTCAGTTCAGGGACTTATTAACACTCATTATAATCTCTTATAACTAATGAATTGGTGATTTTGGGTCACAGGTAATGGGTAGAAGCTTGCGGATGCTGATCATGCACATTCGAGGACCGAACACACAAATGGCAAAGCTTCCGCAAATACAATAGTTTCTTTTGTCACAAAACTTATGTGTAATAATTATACCCGTTTTGTTTGTGATGCCTTAAACTTTGTAAATATCGTTTGAAGGTGTAAAAAAATAAAAAAATAAATAAATATATATAAATAAACCCAATGTAAATGTCGTTTTCTTCATGTTTGTTAAAAATGACATTTTAAATGGGTTATATATTATATAAATTATCAACTAGTTATAAGGGTCTTACAAGTTGGTAATCAGAGCCTCGTTAAGACAAAGTGTGTTCGGTTCAAAGCTTGATGAAGACATCCGGTAAGAGTTACTTATAAATGAGTTCAAATGTATGGATTTAGATGATGTATGGTATATAAAAGTGTATGGGAGGAGTGCATGAATATGCTCGAACCCGGGAAATACACTAAGTAAGAAAGGTAAGGCAAGATATGTACTTGACCAAACCGAAAAAGAATAACACATTACTTATGATTAAGTATGTGTGATATAAATTTCCATATAATAAGATGGAAATGAATTGAATAGTTATTGATTAACCATTATGGACGTTTCAGTTAAAGAAATGTCTGGAGTAACCGGAGATGAGTCGACATCTCAATTGACTGAACAAATGAAAGCTAAGATTTCCGAAGCAGTCGGAAAAGCATTAGAAAATAGTCTATCACAGTATATTGACAGATTACAAACCACAATCGTGCCGGTGGTGGATGTTATGATGGCGGAACTGAAAGACAGCATATTACAAGAAAGAAAAGAAAGGAGGGTGTTGGATATGAATTCAAGTTCCATAAAGAAATCCAAGTCTAATAAAGCTCCCAAGAATGGAGTTACAAAAAGTGTCTTACTCCAGTGTAAATTTTGTGGAAAAATTCACAAGGGTACATACTGTAAGCCTATACATAAGAAGTCTAAATGTCCAGAGAGGCTTGGAACCAAAGAAACAACCGACACAAAATCTGATGCCCAGAAATCAAGGGCAAGGTCGTTTCACATGATAGCCACAGAGTCTAAAGCTGAACCTGATGTCGTTTCAGGTATATTCTTGTAAATTCAATTTCAGCATGAATTTTAATTGTTACGGGTGCAAATAAATCGTTTGTTTTACATCGATTTATTCAACATCCTACATTCGCGTTAACGAAATTACCTATGCTTTAAGAAATAGAAATATGTAATAATAAAAGTTCTATTGTTTATAATAGGTGCTGAAACTGTACATTGAGTATTGACGACGAAGAATACTTCGTCGACCTAATTCCTAAGTCAATGTGAAAAAATTTCAAGTGGTCATCGGGAGGGATTGACTAGCTTGATATCACGCAAAAGTAATATGCAACCACAAGGAGATACAACTAATGTCTATAAGTGGAAAAACATATTAATAATTATTGAAAAAAAATGTAGTAGTCCCCTAAATTATTTATATATTTAAGCTAATAAACTTGTTCAACATGAATGTAAGGCATATATGGCTTACATACATGATTCAACTAAAGAGTCTTTAGAAAATTTAGACATATTAGTCGTACGAGAGTAGAGGATGTTTTTCCGGAAAATCTACCGGAGATACCAACTGAAAAACAAGGTGGAGTTTGGCATTGAATTAGCTTCAGGGCACGACACCGGTAGCCAAGGCTCCTTATCGATTGAGCCATCAGAATTATAAAGATTGTTATTACAATTACAAGTTCTTCTCGATGAAGGATTAATACGGCCGAGCGTTTCGCTGTGGGGAGCACCGACATTATTCGTAAAGAAGAAAGATGAAGACATACCGAAAATAGCATTCCGAACGCGTTATGGACATTACGAATTCTTAGTAATGTCTTTCGGATTAACCTATGCACCTGCGGCTTCCATGGACTTCATGAACCGCATCTGCAAATTGGTGCTAGATAAGTCAGTGATAATATTCATTGACAATATTCTCGTGTATTCAAAGAGTGAAACGGATCACAAGTGTTATTTGCGTTTAGTACTTGAAACGCTTGGGCGTGAGAGACTTTACACGAAGTTTTCGAAATGTACCTTTTGGCTCCGTGAGGTAAAGTTTTTAGGGCATGTTATTAATGCCGATGCAGTGTCAGTGGATCCGTTCAAAAATAGAAGTTGTGTCTAAATGGAAACCTCCGAAGAATCCATTAAGGACTAGGAGTTTCCTAGGTTTTGCGGGGTATTATCGAAGATTTATATAAGATTTCTCTAAATTCGCAAAGCCATTAACCAAACTGAAAGGTGAATATGAGAAATTAGTATGGGAAGTGCACAAGAAGATGCCTTTCGAATACTTAAAGAAAAGTTGACCAGTGCTCCGGTATTAATGTTACCAGATAAGACTGAAGACATGGTAATCTATTCTGACGCATCCCAGCTTGGTCTCGGGCATGTAATTATGCAACGAGGGAAATTGATCGAGCATGCTTCAAGAGAATTAAAGATCTATGAAAATAAGATTATTCACCCATTTGGGTGCAGTCAATACAGTTAATAGTGCCCTCAGGTTTACTCGAATGAATCAGAGAGGCAAAATTGTAGGCCAGTTAAAAGACTTGGTGGAAGATAGTAATGGATTAAAAACCCATTTCGATCGAATCTGGGTTCCAAACACATGTAATGATTAAAACTCTTCTTCTAGATAAAGCCCACAAGTCTCGCTATTCTAATTATCCGGGAGCTACCAAAAAGTACCAAGATTTAAAACAAATTTTTGGTGGCCCGGAATAAAGCAAGACATCATTAATGCTTAACTTGTTTACAAATACAAGTAGAATACCAGAAGCCTTACGGTAAACTTCAGCCGTTAGACATTCCGGTGTGAAAGTGGGAGCATATTATTATAAATCTGTTAACTAAACTACCAAGAATAACACGTGGATTAGATGCCATATGGTTAGTAATTAATAGACTGACCAAAGGTGCTCATTTTATTTCGATTCGTGAAACATACACTTCTGAGAAGATGTTGGAAGTATACACGAATGAAATTATATCCTGCCATGAAGTGCCGGTATCTATCATATCGAATAGAGACATACAGTTCACTTCAAACTTTTGGCGTGATTTTCAAGAATAGATGGGTACTAATTTTGTCATTAGTACCACATATCCTCCGTAGACCGATGGGTAAAACGGAAGAGCTATTTAAATGCTCAAAGACATATTATGAGCATGTATTATCGAGTTTGGCGATAGATGGGATGTCTATCTACCACTAGTTGAATTTCATACAATAATAACTACCATTCCAGTATTGGGATGTTTCTGTATGAAATACGTTACGACATGAAATATAAATCCCAGGGTGTTGGGATGAAATGGGTACACTAAAATTAGCCCACAAATATATATATATATATATATATATATAGAGAGAGAGAGAGAGAGGCCGGTTAACGTACAATAGGGCTTATCGTACATTACGTACGCGATAACCCTAGCCGTTCGATCAGGTGCAGATCTGGTGCGAATTCAATACACATCGCATGTGAAAAATGGTTAGCATGTGGAAAATTACACACCCCATGCCATTTTTCACATTACCCCATGCTAACAATTTTTTCACATGCGATATTCAATTTTCAACATGCGATTCTACACACCCCATGCCATTTTTCACATTACCCCATGCTAGCCATTTTTTCACATGCGATATTCAATTTTCCACATGCGATTCTACACACCCCATGCCATTTTTCACATTACCCCATGCTAGCCATTTTTTCACATGCGATATTCAATTTTCCACATGCGATTCTACACACCCCATGCCATTTTTCACATTACCCCATGATAGCCATTTTTTCACATGCGATATTCAATCTTCCACATGCGATTCTACACACCCCATGTCATTTTTCACATTACCCCATGCCATTTTTTCACATGCGATATTCAAATCTTCCACATGCGATTTTGTCCATCTACACACCCCATGCCTTTTTTTCACTACCCCATGCTAACCATTTTTCACATGCGATATGTATTGAATTCGCACCAGATCTGCACCTGATCGAACGGCTGGGAAGATCGCGTACGTATCGTACGATAAGCGCATTTGTATTTTACTCTTTACCTATATATATATATATATATATATATATATATATATATAGTTAGAAACACTAATAAAAAGATTTAAGTGGTCCTGCTCAAGATCGATAAAAGTCTTACGTGACTAAAAGACTAAGACCAATCACGTTTTATGTTGGTGATATAGTTATATTCAAAGTATCCCTGTGGGAAGGGGTTATCCGATTGGGGGAAATTGAGTCCAAGATTTTTGGGCCATTCAAATCGTGGAACGTGTGGATAAGGTAGCTTACCGACTCGAACTGCCAGAAGAATTGAGCAGTATACACACAACACTTTCCATGATTCAGTTTTGCGAAAGTGTTTAGCTAATGAAACGCTTATACCCTTCCTTATTCGGTACTTATTAAGATTTCGAGGACGAAATCATCTTTAAGGGGGGTAGACTTGTAACACCCCTAAATTATTAAACTATATATGTTGATATACATGTTTAAGTTATGATATATATAATAAAATAGTGAGAATCAAAACTAGGGATAACTAACCTAGTTAAAATCTAGTTAGAAAAGATGGGAAATCAAAATATTTTAACCCTTTTATAAAAATTTAGAAACTTGAGGGGCAAATTGTGTCATAATTGAAAGTTGAGTTTCTAAAAATACTAGATAAACATCAGGACACACACTTGATGTGTGTATCCTGTTCGATCAAAACCCAGGAGCGACCCCAAGGTTCTTAAAAACCCTAACTCATCTAAATTCACTCAAAAATCAAAGAACCAAAACCAAATTGAAGGTGATTCAAGGCTGAATTGTGATCCTTATGCTTAGTAGAACACAAGGTATGTTAAATCTTTAGATTCAAAGATGTTTTAATGATTCTTGATGTTTCAAAACTGAAATTGATGAAGAATTCATTGATGTTATGGTTAAATTATGATGATTACAAGTCTAGGAACAAGCCCTGGATGAGAATTTAATGATTTCATGTCATAATCTAGTGAATTAAAGAATTATCATATATGTGTTATATGGGTTTTATGATGAACACTTGAATTATAGTGATAATTGGTGTTATTTGATTGTTATAATGTAGGTCTAAGTGTTGTTTATTTCATACTAGACATATGAGTATGAAAATAATGATTTAGCAAGGTTAAATGATTAACCATGAACATGATAATGTTAGTGAAATAATCTCGCCCATAAGATGTTCGACAAAATGTCTAAGTGACCTTGAATTATTGAGAAATATGAAAGAATCGCTTAGATGATTAGTTAGACACGTTAGATGTTGAATATAGAATTATGAATTCTAAACAATATGTTTGAATGGAATTCTATAGGCAAATTGGGTGGTTCGTCAAGTAGTCAAGGCAAAACGGATAGTCGGTTGAAAGGAAAGATTTAAAGGTACGTGGCTAAACGCTTCGTAAATTTTTTTATTTTGTTATGTTCTATTATATTAAATGATAGACTTATCGTTATGAAGTTTGGTTATTACTAAAACGGAGGATTTCCGTTTGTATTAACTGGTTAAAATAACTAGTGTATAGTGTTAAATAAAAACATGGAAGTGGTGGATTCCACCTTAAGAGTTAAACGGGTCAAAGTGATCTGAATCATACGTGTTGGTTTTGTGAAAGCGATATAGTTAGTCGACGAAACCAAACGGGTTGTTTAAATTCTAACTACAAGTTAGAAGAAATATATAAAGTGATGGATTTCACTATAATAGGCGATTGAGTCAAATTGACTCAATCATTGAGAGTTTGGTAATATAAAGCGATGGACATCGCTAATGAAACCAAACGGGTCAAACGACCAAAGTAATGAATCATTGGTGAAATAAAGCGAAGGATTTCGCTAACATAAGATAAGCGAGACAAATTATGTCTTGATGCAAACCGGAATGGTTGCACGTTTAAAGTTGTCGAAATAAAGCCGGATTTTTAATTAATAAACATTATAATTGTTAGCCGAAAATATTAAAGTTGAATATACGTCATAAACTCAGTTATGAGTATGACTAAAAGAAGCATGAACTCCAAATATAGGATTGTGTTAATTTCGTTTAATTAGTTATAGTTAAACGGGTCGAATAAACGACGCATATATAAATATAACGGGCGCATAAACCTCATGGTTAAAGCCCCTAGTATTAGTAAACATTTGAGGTTGTGATATTAGTATAAAACGGATAGTTATTTTGACTTAATTGATGTTAAAAAAACATAACGGGTCAAAATAACTTGAAATTATTATAAGACGAGCGCTTAAATTTAAGAAATTTGTTCATTCAGATGTTGGAGTTTGATTCCATATTATAGAATATCAAATTACGGTCACGTAGGAAGAAACGGGACCTAATTCGGATCAATAACGGGCAAGTTATGTCCATTTTCGTAAAAGATACCATAGCGGGGAATATGCAGGTTGAAAAACTGATCTTGCTGTTGAAATTACGTCATCGCGCCACGCGACGGCAAGCAGTTCAGCCCGTCGCGTAACGCTACCGCTCTCGCGGCCCGCGAGCGCTAGGGCACTCCTCGGTCGCGCCCCGCGATGAACCGAAATGTCAGCGAAAAATGTTTTGAGTGTTGTTTTCAGTTCAGGGACTTATTAACACTCATTATAATCTCTTATAACTAATGAATTGGTGATTTTGGGTCACAGGTAATGGGTAGAAGCTTGCGGATGCTGATCATGCACATTCGAGGACCGAACACACAAATGGCAAAGCTTCCGCAAATACAATAGTTTCTTTTGTCACAAAACTTATGTGTAATAATTATACCCGTTTTGTTTGTGATACCTTAAACTTTGTAAATATCGATTGAAGGTATAAAAAATATATATATATAAATATATATATAAATAAACCCTATGTAAATGTCATTTTCTTCATGTTTGTTAAAAATGACATTTTAAATGGGTTATATATTGTAACACCTGTGTCATTTCAACCATCAAACAAATGCCCAACCAATGAAATATTGTATTTCATACTTGGGACTTGTATAAATATGTGTATCTTGTGCACATATCAACTCTTGTTCGATTTCAAGCTCTAAATCGCTTTCTGGAAGGTTATACACGCTCTGATGCGTAAATATAACCAGTTTAATCCAACGAACACTCTGGAATAGTGAAATAGGCTTAACATACCTTAAATAACCTTTACATAACTTAGATATAAGTTTTGGAAGGTTTGGTATGGTGAAATCAAAGTTTAATCGCTTACAGGGACTAAAGTTGACAAACTGCGAAAGTATGTCAATTTGAACTGTAACGAACATTCCGGAACATAACCATAAGTTAAACACACCTTAAATATCCTTTGCATAGCTTAGAAATAGGCTTTGAGGGGTTCGGTGTGCTAAAATAAACTTTTGTATCATTCAGGGACTAAAAGTGTCAAAAAGTGCACAAGTTTGCATTTTCGCGCATAACTTACGTTCTGAATACATCCGGACATCCAAAAATTTATGTAAGCATGACTACATTATATTTTAGTGTTCGCCTTAAGAAAAATCCATTCGTCACGTCATTTGGATTGTTTTTCGCGCTTGTGCGCATTCCGTCGTAATTAAGCGAACATCGCGTTCGTACGGCTAAACGAACCGACATCCGAGATATTTTTGAGCACATTTTAAGTTCCCTATACTTTAACTTCATTTTAGAGCTTTGAAATGGGGTTAACGGGCCTTAAACGTGTCAAAAATGGCCTAAATACAGTTCAGGGACCAAAACTGTAATTCTGCTAAACTGCACCATACGATGCGTATGGTATATATACCATACGATGTGTATGGGGTCTGCAGACCAGGTTCAGTGTATTAACAGCCTGTTTGCAGCTGTTTTAACCACAACCACATGTTTGCAACTTGCCTAATCTGTTGATAAACATCATTTTTAGCCACCATAAGGTTCCGACAAGTGTACGCCTTGGATTCGATCACGTACTACGAGAAACGATCCTAACGGCTCTACTTTTCCTATAAATACCCACCCCCTTTGGCTTAAAAACCCACAAGAATTCTGATTTGAGAGCTCTAAGTTGAAACCATTGTTTCATACCTGAGTTCTTGAATCGGGATTAGCATTCGGGGACCCTGGGTAAGTATTCTTTCGTTCTTTTCCTTATTTTTACCGTTTTTCGAGTCAGAAAGTCAAACTTTGTTTGACTTCCAGCGTTGACCAGTAGTGGTCAATGCGAAGTTCGTTTGAACTTCGCAACGTGAGTGTAATCACGTTGGTCATAGTCCCTTGGGACTATGCCCACTGATTACCACGTTGTCTAGGGTCGTAGGGTAGGCGATCTAATAAATCGCCTATACCTTCGAACTCGACCCATTTGGTCGATCATTAGGATCCGACCAAATACATTAGGTGACCATAGTAGGTAGGGCATAACCTTCCGAGGTTATACCCTATGGTCACATCGTTTAAGTAGTTGTATGATAGGTAGTTTATATGCCTTAGGTAAATTACCAGAATACCCTTTTCATGTATAATTGGTAATTAAGCATATGTAACCTAAACTTTTGTCACATAACTGATTATGTAACATGTTTAGGCATATAACACTTGTCATAGGACTAGTTAGGCGATCCGAACGCGTTTCACGCGAACGACGCGTTAAAGTAGCATAAGCTACCTAAACGGGTCGTAATGGGTCGTAAACAATTAGGTTAAGTTTCATTTAGTATGTAGGCTTTGTTAAACCAAAAGACACGAGTCTCTACACTCGTTTGGTTTACAAACCCTAATGCTACCCGATCATCCGATGTAGGTCCGGGTTATTAATGTAGTTACCTATATTAGGTGCCGTTTGATATTCCGCGATCTCTAGCATTGCTTGGTGGTTATCCTAGGACTTCTGAGCAATCTCAAGTGAGTACATAGACCCCTCTTTTACTGTTTTCCAAACTGTTTTGGGGTGGAACACATGTGCCTACTTGTTACTTTCGTGCTTTCCTGTTTTCACATCATATACTGGTTATGTTCATTAGTACACTATTAGTACATTGATTTACATGACTTTTCTGCTTTGTATGTTAACTTAGCATACTTAGTACATTGTTTTACATTACATTTTGTTGCATATGCTCATCCAGTATATGAACACTTTGACATATTACCCAATACATTTGACAATTGATTTGACATAGACATTTCGGCATAGACATTTTAACATGATTGACATTTGATCATGCATTTTCCCACAAAACATAACTTTGATTTAAACCAAGTTTTACTTCAATACTTTGTTTTTGTGCATATGGTTCAGTTGAGACCTTTCACTTGCCATACATGACATATTTGACATAGACATTTGACATGGATATTTGACATAGACATTTGACATGGATATTTGACATAGACATTTGACATGGATATTTGACATAGACATTTGACATGGATATTTGACATAGACATTTTAACATGATTTACATCTTGACATGAACATTTTTACATTGTTTGGTTTGGTTTGATTAAGTGATTAAGTAACGATGCGTATGTAATATGATACAAGCATGGTGGATACGCCGCTGGTACTTCCTATATATAAGTGTTTGTATGGTATTACATGTCGTAACGTTATTTGAATCATTTCAGTTTGAGACATAGAACATTTTATACAAATAACATATTTTTCACAAGACATTGATTTACAAACAACTTATCTAATACAAACTCATTTTACATGGTTATTCATTTAACCATATATTATTTATACATATCATCTGAACTCATTGTTTTTCAAATGATTTACAAAACAAAGCAAATAACAAGGTTCATGACTAAACATTTTCTCAAACATAAGTCATGAAACCTATTTTCACAAAACCTATGTATCTCACCGGCATTTTTATGCTGACGTACCTATTTTCACATGTGTTTTTCAGGAACTGTTGCATAAGATGATCAAGATACATATAGGCAGACTTGGGCTTTAGTGACAATAAAAGATGCAGACTAGTTAATTATGTTGTATTTCCATGTTTGTTTAGACATTGTAACACTTATATTGAATAAAACGAAACTTTAATTTCCATGGTTGTGAAACATTAATTCTGTTACAACACTCCCCGATGTTTCCGCCACGTTTTGTATGTTCCACGTGGTCGGGGTGTGACAGAAAAGATGGTATCAGAGCTTATGGTTATAGGGAATTAGGTTATTAGTAATGCTTTGACCTAGTCTATAACCTTTCTTAGGACCCTAACGCGAGTTTACTTGCGTTTAGTCATAAAACAATACCGTCACCTATCCTTAGGCGACTACCACAACAAGAACTTAAATTTCAAAACCGCTTTGAAAACTAATCATCTGTTCTAGGATGATTGATTACTAGGTTTTGAACCCTCAGTTATAAGGTTTTGAACCCTCTGTTATATGGTTTTGAATCCCTTTGAAATTTCAAAATCTCATTAAGGTTTTGGGTTTTAAATAATGTGAACACGTGCAAACTGGAAGGGTGAATGCCTGTATTCTGGGTTTTCTGTCTAGGCAAGCACTTCGTATACATCTCATCAGACGCGAGACCAGTTGTGCTTACCTGGGAATTCTTGGGATGAGTGTTCACTTATAGGCGAGCATGTCTTCATGATACATTATTTTTGACTCATCTACTTTGATTAGTCACTGTGTGTCGTTTGTTGCATTGTAGTAACAAACAAATGACCACTATCCTTGCTTTCAGCAGATTTGTTCATCTCATTCTTTTCGTCTAATTCTCTCACTCGTTTCCTTTCATGTTTCCTCTTTTAGAATGCCTCCTCGACGCGAAAACCAGATAGCGACTGCCGAACTGGCAGAAATTATTGCGCAGCAAATGGCTGCTCAATTCCCAAACCTCTTTGCTCTATGGAATCAAGCCAACAACAACAACAATGGTCCATGCAATTTCAAGAGTTTTAACTCGGCGAAACCACTCAAGTTTAGTGGTTCTGAGGGAGCGACTGGGCTTCTTCAATGGTTCGAGAGCATTGAGAATACTTTCCGCCATGTGCAGTGTCCTGACAATCGCAAGGTCGAGTTTGCTTCGAGTGTGTTCCAGAAGAGAGCCCTTACATGGTGGAACGGGGTTATGAGAGACCGTGGTGCGGAAGTTGCTCTAGCACAGACATGGGCTGAACTTAGGGCTCTCATGATGAAGGAGTTTTGTCCTCGTCACGAGATCAGAGCTTTGGAAAGGGAATTTGATGATCTTAAGCAGGATAGCGGTGAGCATCGAGCCTACACGGACCGTTATGAGGAGTTAAGTCTGTTATGCCCAAACATGGTCACGCCTTTGGATAAGGCAATCGAAAAGTACATTGATGGCCTTCCCGACTCAATACAAGACATTTTGACTGGTAGCAACCCTACTACTGTTAGGCAGGCCATTGAGCTATCTGCAACCTTGACTGAATCGCAGATCAGGAAACGTAAGCTTTTCCGAAAGGATGACAAGAAACTGGTCGAGGAATCGAAACCAATCGAGGAATCAAAGACCATGGATGAACAGACTGGATCCTCTAAGAAGTCAAAGAAGCGAAAGGCTTCTCAGAACTTCGCCGTGGTTACTCACTATGATCAAGCCGTCCCCAACCATCCAGCTCAACCCCCTGCTAGGAAACCCTACAACGGAACTGCACCCTTGTGCAACCAATGTGGCCTACATCATCATGCTGGTGTGAAGTGCCGCACATGCCAAATTTGCGGACTTATAGGTCATACAGCGAGGGTTTGCCCAACAGCAGCAGCACCAAATCAGATTAACAACAATCCTGCTCAAGCTCGTTTTCCACTGGGGTCTTGCTACAACTGTGGCGAGATGGGCCATTTTAGTAGGAATTGCCCAAGACTTGCTAATGCAAATCCAGCGCAGGGATGAGCATATGATCAACTAGAAGACAACATCGTTTAGAAATAATCACGTCTTATGTATTATTTTCTTTTGTTGTCACGATCCATGAAACGGTTGTTGTTATCATTGTTTATAAATAAATCTTTTATTTACATCGCAATGTATTTATGTGATTGTATGTATAAACAACATATCCCCTACAATACCGACAATCAAGGAACCGCATTCCTTGAAGAACAGACTACCCCCAAATTTCTTCCATTTTATGATCTCTTGCGTTTTTCACGAAAATCATAAGTACCCGTTTCTTCCAAGAGAAACAAGGTACGAGGCGCCAAGTTTATAGCAATCAATAACAAGATGGTAACAATTAAACAATTATGTGGTTATGTGCTTATGTGTTTCCCTTTTATGTGTCATGTGATTCAAATTATGTTATCCAAACCCTCGTAAAATCTTACATATCCTTGTGCAAGAGATTCCTAGTAGGATGCCCAAAGGTACTACCTAAAATCCTTAATGGACTTCTACGTTGTAGTTAAAGTCCCTTGGATTATAATGTACTACTTCATAATTAGACCCCTTTTGTGGTCTAGTTAAACAGATTGATCCAAAAATCTGGTTAGGAATATCATGTGATGATATAGCTGAAAGGACTCCTTAGTGGCCTAATTATGAAGATCCTCTGTTGATCTAATTAAAAGGACCCTATGGTAGTCTAGTCACTCTCAGCTCAGGTTTGATATCTTTCCCCACAACATTACAAAACAAACTGTGCGGACTGTGCAAGGAATTACGTAATTATGGATGCATACATAATTATGGAATTTAGTGCACGGAAATCACAGCAAGTTCTATCATGTATCTAGAGTTAACCCTATTCATTTCCAATTCTGATGAAGCATCCGTTGAGGAAAAATGAACTAGCTATTCATTTTTCACTTCTGAAGAATATCCGTTGAGGAAATGAATATCCGTTGTTTATCTTTTCATTTCCATTCTGAAGAATAACCGTTGAGAAAAATGAATTATCCATTCATTTTCGTTCTGAAGAATATCCGTTGAGGAAATGAATATCCGTTGTTTATCTTTTCATTTCCATTCTGAAGAATAACCGTTGAGGAAAATGAATTATCCATTCATTTTCGTTCTGAAGAATATCCGTTGAGGAAATGAATATCCGTTGTGTAGTCTTTCATTTCCATTCTGAAGAATAACCGTTGAGGAAAATGAATTATCCATTCATTTTCGTTCTGAAGAATATCCGTTGAGGAAATGAATATCCGTTGTGTAGTCTTTCATTTCCATTCTGAAGAATAACCGTTGAGGAAAATGAATTATCCATTCATTTTCATTCTGAAGAATATCCGTTGAGGAAATGAATACCTGTTGTTTATCTTTCATTTCCAACTCTGAGGAAATAACCGTTGAAAATGACTCCGTTAGTTCATTTTCGTTTCTGAAGATTATCCGTTGAGGAAATGAATATCCGTTGTGTAGTCTTTCATTTCCATTCTGAAGAATAACCGTTGAGGAAAATGAATTATCCATTCATTTTCATTCTGAAGAATATCCGTTGAGGAAATGAATACCTGTTGTTTATCTTTCATTTCCAACTCTGAGGAAATAACCGTTGAAAATGACTCCGTTAGTTCATTTTCGTTTCTGAAGATTATCCGTTGAGGAAATGAATATCCGTTGCGTAGTCTTTCATTTCCAACTCTGAGGAAATAACCGTTGAAAATGACCCCGTTAGTTCATTTTCGTTTCTGAAGATTTATCCGTTGAGGAAATGAATATCCGTTGTGTAGTCTTTCATTCCAACTCTGAGGAAATAACCGTTGAAAATGACTCCGTTAGTTCATTTTCGTTTCTGAAGATTTATCCGTTGGGGAAATGAATATCCGTTTGTCTGTCCTTCATTTCCGTACCTGAGGAAACAACCGTTGAAAATGACTCCGTTATTTCATTTTCGTTTCTGAAGATTATCCGTTGAGGAAATGAATATCCGTTGATTTTTCTTTCATTTCAAATTCTGAAGAACAAACCGTTGAGGAAAATGACCCCGTTTGTTCATTTTCGTTCTGAAGAATATCCGTTGAGAGAAATGAATATCCGTGGATTATTCCTTCATTCTCATTTCTGACGAAGAATCCGTTGAGAAAGAATGAATCATCCATTCATTCTCACTTCTGAAGAATATTCGTTGAGGGAAATCTATATCCGTTTAGTTAATTCCTTATTTTCCATTTCCGAAGAACCCGTTGAAGAAAATGACTCTGTTCGTTCATTTTCGCTTCTGAAAAATATCCGTTGAGGAAAATAATCAGATTTTGCTTTACATATCTTTGATGACTATTTAACACAAAGTCATAAACAGACTCCTACGAATTAATTTCGGGACGAAATTTCCTAAAGTAGGGGAGACTGTAACACCTGTGTCATTTCAACCATCAAACAAATGCCCAACCAATGAAATATTGTATTTCATACTTGGGACTTGTATAAATATGTGTATCTTGTGCACATATCAACTCTTGTTCGATTTCAAGCTCTAAATCGCTTTCTGGAAGGTTATACACGCTCTGATGCGTAAATATAACCAGTTTAATCCAACGAACACTCTGGAATAGTGAAATAGGCTTAACATACCTTAAATAACCTTTACATAACTTAGATATAAGTTTTGGAAGGTTTGGTATGGTGAAATCAAAGTTTAATCGCTTACAGGGACTAAAGTTGACAAACTGCGAAAGTATGTCAATTTGAACTGTAACGAACATTCCGGAACATAACCATAAGTTAAACACACCTTAAATATCCTTTGCATAGCTTAGAAATAGGCTTTGAGGGGTTCGGTGTGCTAAAATAAACTTTTGTATCATTCAGGGACTAAAAGTGTCAAAAAGTGCACAAGTTTGCATTTTCGCGCATAACTTACGTTCTGAATACATCCGGACATCCAAAAATTTATGTAAGCATGACTACATTATATTTTAGTGTTCGCCTTAAGAAAAATCCATTCGTCACGTCATTTGGATTGTTTTTCGCGCTTGTGCGCATTCCGTCGTAATTAAGCGAACATCGCGTTCGTACGGCTAAACGAACCGACATCCGAGATATTTTTGAGCACATTTTAAGTTCCCTATACTTTAACTTCATTTTAGAGCTTTGAAATGGGGTTAACGGGCCTTAAACGTGTCAAAAATGGCCTAAATACAGTTCAGGGACCAAAACTGTAATTCTGCCAAACTGCACCATACGATGCGTATGGTATATATACCATACGATGCGTATGGGGTCTGCAGACCAGGTTCAGTGTATTAACAGCCTGTTTGCAGCTGTTTTAACCACAACCACATGTTTGCAACTTGCCTAATCTGTTGATAAACATCATTTTTAGCCACCATAAGGTTCCGACAAGTGTACGCCTTGGATTCGATCACGTACTACGAGAAACGATCCTAATGGCTCTACTTTTCCTATAAATACCCACCCCCCTTTGGCTTAAAAACCCACAAGAATTCTGATTTGAGAGCTCTAAGTTGAAACCATTGTTTCATACCTGAGTTCTTGAATCGGGATTAGCATTCGGGGACCCTGGGTAAGTATTCTTTCGTTCTTTTCCTTATTTTTACTGTTTTTCGAGTCAGAAAGTCAAACTTTGTTTGACTTCCAGCGTTGACCAGTAGTGGTCAATGCGAAGTTCGTTTGAACTTCGCAACGTGAGTGTAATCACGTTGGTCATAGTCCCTTGGGACTAAGCCCACTGATTACCACGTTGTCTAGGGTCGTAGGGTAGGCGATCTAATAAATCGCCTATACCTTCGAACTCGACCCATTTGGTCGATCATTAGGATCCGACCAAATACATTAGGTGACCATAGTAGGTAGGGCATAACCTTCCGAGGTTATACCCTATGGTCACATCGTTTAAGTAGTTGTATGATAGGTAGTTTATATGCCTTAGGTAAATTACCAGAATACCCTTTTCATGTATAATTGGTAATTAAGCATATGTAACCTAAACTTTTGTCACATAACTGATTATGTAACATGTTTAGGCATATAACACTTGTCATAGGACTAGTTAGGCGATCCGAACGCGTTTCACGCGAACGACGCGTTAAAGTAGCATAAGCTACCTAAACGGGTCGTAATGGGTCGTAAACAATTAGGTTAAGTTTCATTTAGTATGTAGGCTTTGTTAAACCAAAAGACACGAGTCTCTACACTCGTTTGGTTTACAAACCCTAATGCTACCCGATCATCCGATGTTGGTCCGGGTTTAGGTGCCGTTTGATATTCCGCGATCTCTAGCATTGCTTGGTGGTTATCCTAGGACTTCTGAGCAATCTCAAGTGAGTACATAGACCCCTCTTTTACTGTTTTCCAAACTGTTTTGGGGTGGAACACATGTGCCTACTTGTTACTTTCGTGCTTTCCTGTTTTCACATCATATACTGGTTATGTTCATTAGTACACTATTAGTACATTGATTTACATGACTTTTCTGCTTTGTATGTTAACTTAGCATACTTAGTACATTGTTTTACATTACATTTTGTTGCATATGCTCATCCAGTATATGAACACTTTGACATATTACCCAATACATTTGACAATTGATTTGACATAGACATTTCGGCATAGACATTTTAACATGATTGACATTTGATCATGCATTTTCCCACAAAACATAACTTTGATTTAAACCAAGTTTTACTTCAATACTTTGTTTTTGTGCATATGGTTCAGTTGAGACCTTTCACTTGCCATACATGACATATTTGACATAGACATTTGACATGGATATTTGACATAGACATTTGACATGGATATTTGACATAGACATTTGACATGGATATTTGACATAGACATTTGACATGGATATTTGACATAGACATTTTGACATGATTTACATCTTGACATGAACATTTTTACATTGTTTGGTTTGGTTTGATTAAGTGATTAAGTAACGATGCGTATGTAATATGATACAAGCATGGTGGATACGCCGCTGGTACTTCCTATATATAAGTGTTTGTATGGTATTACATGTCGTAACGTTATTTGAATCATTTCAGTTTGAGACATAGAACATTTTATACAAATAACATATTTTTCACAAGACATTGATTTACAAACAACTTATCTAATACAAACTCATTTTACATGGTTATTCATTTAACCATATATTATTTATACATATCATCTGAACTCATTGTTTTTCAAATGATTTACAAAACAAAGCAAATAACAAGGTTCATGACTAAACATTTTCTCAAACATAAGTCATGAAACCTATTTTCACAAAACCTATGTATCTCACCGGCATTTTTATGCTGACGTACCTATTTTCACATGTGTTTTTCAGGAACTGTTGCATAAGATGATCAAGATACATATAGGCAGACTTGGGCTTTAGTGACAATAAAAGATGCAGACTAGTTAATTATGTTGTATTTCCATGTTTGTTTAGACATTGTAACACTTATATTGAATAAAACGAAACTTTAATTTCCATGGTTGTGAAACATTAATTCTGTTACAACACTCCCCGATGTTTCCGCCACGTTTTGTATGTTCCACGTGGTCGGGGTGTGACATATATTATATAAATTATCAACTAGTTATAAGGGTCTTACATTTATATTGAAAATGATAGTTAAAACACACTTGTAAATATTTGTTTAGAAAATATTTTTCTAAGTGTTTATATTTTTAGAAAATTTCCCATAGTTTCCTCTAAAAATGGAGGTGTCCATGCTATTTAAGCATATCATTTTCTTTTCAAAAATCATCATAAGCAATCAACCATCAATCTACACTTATTATGTGCTAAAACAAAGCTATCTACATAATGATCATGAACTTGAGTTTTCATAAAACTTGTAGTAACTTGGTAGTGTGTTTAGTAGGTTTAGTTACCCTTTAAAGTGTGTTTACTTCTCTAAAAATCTCATTCTTGAAAAATTTGAGTGTTTACAACTTCTAGATGATTTTTCCAAAAATCATTCTTTTGAATTTTTCTTGTTTCTCAAGTGTTTCTACACTTGTTTTATCACCAAAAAGGGTGTGTGTTTAAGTAAGAACCATGATCTTCTAAAAATCATATTTTGAACTTGGTTCTTTTGAAAAACCATTCATAAATCTTAGATCCATAAGATTACTAACTCACTTTGTTTATTATTTTTCAAGAAACCACTTTATTCTTCAAGTTCATGCTTATACATGAGGATGATCATCTTGTTTTGTCACATAATCATCCTCTCACTTGCTAGATCATGTGTTCAATCACAATCTAGCAAGCTCCTTATGATGATCAACATCATAATCTCAAGAAAACAACAATCAAGTATCATACATACACTAAACAACATTGTTTCATCAAGAGTTCATCATATGACAAGCTTATGTTAAAGTTTTATGAATATGTTCTTTAGTGTTTAACAAGATTAACATTGTTCATCATCTTTTAACCAACAATATATGAAGTAACAAGAGTTTATAAGGCCTTACTACTAGCACAAGGCTAGGGAAGAACACAAGATGATGGTGATGACAAAGGCGTTGGGTA
>JARYGA010038495.1:0-29625 GCA_030545235.1 Helianthus tuberosus
AGATGTTAAGTGTGGGGCCAAGGTGCAAGCCGGTCGGGTGGCAACCCGATCGGATGACAATCCAATCGGACAGTAGTCCGATCGGGCGACACTCCAACCTGGTCGACCTGATCGTCTTCTTCCTTGGTTATTTTGATAGTTTGTCATTTTATCGAGATGATTTGATAACGTGTTAGACAACAGAAACCTCATCACGACTTAGTAACCTGATCAGACAGGAATCACCCAAATCTGACCTGTTAACTGTTCGAGACGGTGTTCCATGTTCAACCCGAAATCGGTAATCTCGTGGGTAGAATCCAGATCTTGAACCAACACAACCACAAGAATGAGTAGAAGGTTAAAACAAGCTCCGATTCTATCGGTTTTGAGTGCATTGAGTGTAAAAGAGTTGAAAGAAAGTTGGAAAACCAACTTTCATTCCTTTTCACCGTGAATATGTTTAGATCTATGAAAGATCTTTGTTTATTTGTGTGGAAATCGTTCAGACCTAAGTTGTTCTTGGTGGATTGAGGCCAAAACATGAAGTTCTCAAGAACACCATGATGACATCATCCTAGAACACCTCAAATCTAGTGATTTCACGGTTAAAAGTTAAGATTCAAAAGATAGAAAGGTGTAGGAGGGCGTGTAGATTAAGAAAGTACAAGATTTAGGTTGAGATCCTACCGGAATCGCGATAAATCGATGAAAAGGTGAGATTGGAGAGCTGGTCAGACAGGAGAGTGCAAAAGTGGTAAGTTGTGATGTTGACAGGGGTATTTATAAGGTTTCCCAAAAATGAAAGGAGAGGAGAGGGCTGATCGATCAGGTGGCAGCCCGATCGAATGGCTGGTCGATCGAGTGGTAGCTCGATCGAGCGGCTGGTCGATCGGCTGGTCACTTGGTTGATTAGCCACTTAATTCAAGTGTTCGGTGCGACGAGTTTTGCCGTTTCGATTGTGATTGCGAGCGTTGCGATGCGATAGAGTTTCCTAGTCAAATTACTTTTATTCCCAACTACTATATCAACATACAATCATCCTTATTTCATATTCGTTTAGCGTTTGTGATTCGATTGCGATTGCGTTTCGATTAATCACACAACATAAACATAAATAAACATGCACAAGTAACACATAAGGCACACACACATATAACAATACCCAGAGCGCGTAATTCGAGTTGCGAGTGCGATTGCGATAAGCGATAAAACACGCGAGAAATATCGAATAAACCTCGATTATTAATAAGTACTCCACATAATACAACTAACGTCAAGTATATAATAGACTAACTACAAGTGAAAGAAGTCAAAACAGGAATTGAGCAAGGAGTGACAGATCGCAGTTAGCAATGTTGTCTCCCTTTGACTTCAACCTTGACTTTGACTTTTGACTTTCGAAACACGAGGTGTTACATTATTTCATCCAATGCTTGCAACACGCCAAAACCGCATGGGCTCCCAAAAAGCATTACATAGGGCCACTGATCATACATGTGGTAAGAATAAAATTTCACTATTCATTTGTGTGTCATTAAAACGCCAAAAAATATCTCTCATTTGAAAAATCTATTTTGTTACAGCTTGCCTTGGTGAACGATGCTTGCAATAGGAAAAAATAGGACCGAAAAGAAGGATACCCAATTGAGTGGGTTACAACAGATACTCTTGACTTATTTGAGAGTGCAATGGCAAAACGCCTTGTGGGCAATGAAGTAAAAAGGAAACCAGTCAAAAAAGCTAAGGGAAGCAAGCCCCAAAAAAACAAGAAAAATGCAGGTTGTCGTTCATGATGAAGATGATGGTGATGATGTTGAGAATGAAGATGAAGATGATGTTCACAAGGTCGATGAGCATGCTGATAGCAATGATGATGAGTTTGATGATGATGATGATGGTTTTGATCATGATGATCATTATGACTATGATGTGCAAAACGCCATGCCCTTCAATGATGATGAAGAGGCTTCACTTCAAAGGATGGTGAATGAAGATATAGAAAGCCGGGAAATGATGTTTGAAGTTTCTGCATCAAGAAACCATGCTCTTATCAGAGGAGTAACACAGTATGACAACATTTTTGCTGATGAAGAAGAACAAAACAATGAACCTGAAGAGGTATGTTGTTCAAATAATAAATTTAAAAAAACCACAAAACACCATGATAAACAAAATCCTTTTTTTAATATAACAGGAAATGGCTGATAAATTGGATGGAGCATACAAAGAATTAGAAGACTGTTACAATAAAATGAGCACATTGTTAAAACAGTCAAAGTCTGAATACCCAAACAGCCTCCTGGTACACATTAAATACTCACAATGTATGATATTGTTGGAGAACATCTCAAAATTTGTTGATGAAAACGCCAAAGAAATGCCGGCTGAAAGAGAAGAAGGTACACATGAAACTGAGGTTGAAAATGAGGTGGTACTAGGAGATGAAAATGAAGAAGAAGTGGAAAAGGAGATGGCTGAAACAGAAAACACCATTGAAGAGCAAACAGTTCATGAAAACGCCAAAGAATTTGAAAATGAAGAAGGAGAAGAAGGAGGTGAAAATGAAGAAGAAAGGGAGAAGGAGATGGCTGGAATTGAAAATGCCATTAAAATGGAAACAGTTGATGAAAACACCATTGAAGTGGAAAGAGTTCATGAAAACGCCATTGAAGTTGAAAATGAAGGAAAAGGAGAAGGAAAAGGAGAAGGAGAAGAGGAAGGGGAGTCGGAAGGGAATGATGAAGGGGATGGAGAAGGAGAAGTGGAAGGAGAAGGGGTTACAAGAGTAGAAAAAGAAAGGGATATGGCCAGAGAATAAGACGCCGAACCCTCGACTGCTACAACAGCCCCCATATATGATGATGATGAGGATACTATATCATCAGATGAAGATATAAACAAAAACGATATTGAGAGATGGAGTTGTGATTTCAAGACACTTGAATATCACATTTCGAGATACAATGGGGAAAAAATAATTAAAAGGAATATTGCTGAGATTTTAGAGCTGCCGGGACAAGATCAAAAACAAATGATTAATATAAAAGAAGGTCTTGATAATTCAAGAATGGTGGTTGAACTGATTAAAGCAATAAAAAAACATCTGCAACCTGCTGAAGAGACCCCAAAAATGCCTGTATTTGATAAGACACCAAACATCCCCACGACAGAAACACAATACAGTCAGGCATTCAACACTGAAGTAGAAAAACTGAAGGGGAGATGGTGATGAAAAGTGTTGACCAACAAGGTGCAGTGTTTGATAAAACGCCATATGAGCAGCCACCATCTACATCTGGGAAAAACCTCTTGAAAAGTTTTGAAGAGGAAGAGACACCCAATAAACCCCAGGATGAAAACGCCATCAACACATCACCACCAAAAACGCCAAACATGTCAGATGTTCAGGAGAAAGGTGATGAGGACAACACTCCAGACATCACAAAGCTGATGCAAGAAAATACAATTTTAAACCCTGAAGAGCGGCCTACTGATGAAAAAGCTGATAAAGATGATGAAGAAGATAAAAATATATAAAAAAAAATAATGTGGCTGAAGAGGAGAAGAGAGATAAAAAAAATGAGCAGGGCATGTTTTTCACCTTATATAAGGAGGCAAGTGGTTATACATGAAAAAAGGACAAACCCTGAAAATAACCTTTCCACATACATCTTCACTGGATACGGCGATTATGAGTATGTAGACTTCTCTCAAAAATAAAACGCCAAACTTTCCATTCATAACGTTTACTTGAAAATATGCATGTAAAAACGATCAAAACGCCATGTATTATAATAGAATGAGTTTGTATAACTAAAACGCCAAATGATGTTTTTTCATAGTTATTAAAGGCGTTAGGAGCACCCAAGGCGCATAGGCCTCGCCTGGGGCCTAGGCGCAAGGCGCAAATAAAGCGTGGGCCTGAAAAAAAAAACGCACAACAAAAAAAAAATTTAAATATTTTTGTATAATAGAAAATTAATACTATTCTTCAAATAAAATAAACTAAAGCTATTATATAATATTTAGAATCTTCTATTTAGTACCAAAAGTTATAAAATGCTAGTTTATTAGTGTAGAAAAGTAGTTTCATTAGATAAAAGTAGAAATCTAGCTGTAATCTTGCCGGAATTTAGAGAATTTGGCCGGAATTTGCGCATGAACCATCACATGGAGAATTAAAGCGCGATTGCCTCAACTTAAGGCGCAATTGGCTCGCCTCGCTAGGAAATTAGGCCTAGGCGCAAGAGGCGATGGCTTTTAACAACTATGGTTTTTTTTTAGCACTGAGGTGTTCAAGATGGGAGAAAAGTTTCTCATGAGGGTGATCTGTGAGACCATGAAACCAGGATTTCAAGCACACGTCTCAATTATTCTATGTTGGGCATATATCCTGAACTATGAAGAAAGATACAAGGCTCCAGAATCACCCTCAAGGTTATTCTGCTCAGAATTACTGATGGTAACTCTTTTGCTATATATAATTGATAAAATTATAATAGGGCATTGTTTTGTTGTTTAAAATATGGTACTCAATATTACAGAATACTCCGGCATACAAGAAAACGACACAAGAAAATATACGAAACAAAGAATTCAAAAGAAACATGGAAACTGTTCTGAAAAATACACGTTTCAAAGGAGACAAGAAAAATAAAACCATCAAAGATTATGAACTGGTCTTCGTGCCAATAATATGGGAAAGACATTTCTATGTTGTCTGTTTCAACATAAAACACGAAAGAGTTGATTTATTGGACAACAGCGGTGCAGAGGATGACGTCAGCATTGAGGACAAGTATGAAGGATGGGTGGAAAGATTGGTAATTATCTTAAAAACTTTGTATATAGGAACTATGTTGACAAAACGCCAAACTAATATATGCGAAAAAATGTGAAACTGCAGCACAGAGCTTTTGTAAACTACTTGCGTATTAAAAAACACCCAAAGCATAAGATCATGAGCAAGGCGAAGATTGTCAGACAACAGATGGATTGGAGGACAACGTCTAACGTGCTCGACTGTGGGATTTTCGCAATGAGGCATATGGAAACATACATGGGGGATATAGCTCGTTGGAGAAGTGGTTTAGCAACAGAAGATGCCCCAAATCAACTCCAGCAAAGACACCTAAATGAACTAAGGGTAAAATACATTGGAAAAATCCTGTTTCATAGCAAAAATGAAAACAGAAAACTATTGACAAGTTGTCTAAAAACATTCATGGCTTTAGGGGGACAAAAAATACGTGAATTGTTTGATACAGCAGACGAGAGAATAGCACAAAGAATGGAAGAATTTGTAGATTAGCTAAACGCCATTGATTTTAATGTTGACTATTGTGTTTTACTCTTTACATTATTACATCTACATGTTTGGTTGTATGATTAACAAATAGTAACCATTTAAAACATAAACAACATTAAAAAAAAGGGTTAAAAAAACTAAATTAAAACAAGTAGAAAACACAAAAACGCCATATCTATTGGATATCAATAAAACGCCATTAAAACATAAACGCCATTCGTAAAAAAAAATTAAAAAAAACGCCATGAAAAACTAGCATAAAGATGAAAGCGTCATTAAAACATAAACGCCATTGTTAAAAAATACTTTTTTTTAAAACGCCATGTAAAACTAGCATAAAGATGAAAACGCCATTAAAACATAAACGCCATTCGTAAAAAATATACTTTTAAAAAAACGTCATGTAAAACTAGCATAAAGATGAAAATGCCATTTATATTTAATTTTTTTGGGCAAAGGAATCATAGCGCCATTGTTTAGCGGGAAGTGGACAATCGTACCCCCGCATAACAATTAGCGCTCCCTGCCACGTGTTGGGCCAAGATCCGTTCTCACACTTTTCACCGTTCTCTCCTGATCTCGTTCTCTCTCTCTCTCTCTCTCTCTCTCTCTCTCTATATATATATATATATATATATATATATAGGGAGCCGCTAGAATAAGAACCACTCCCAGTTATGAGAACCATGAGAACCACTCTCCACCAATCATAATATGCCAACACAAAGGGTGTTTTGGTTATTTACTCATATTGTTTAATCACTCTCTCTCTCCATTAATAAAAGGCAGACCTTTCTTTTCTCTTCTCTTTAAAATTGAAGAAACCTTTTCATCTCTCTCATCCAAAAAACCTGCAACCCACACTCACAAAAACCTGCAACCCACCCTCATCACAGAGAGATCCGACCTACACTTTTGGGCGGCGGTGCACCACAAACAACGGCAGCAGCGGCGGTAGTGGGGCGGTGGTTGATCGGTAGCGGAAGACGGTTGTGCGAGGTGGTTAGTCGGCCACCATCGCCTGAAAACGAACCGCCATGGCCACCATCTCTCCGGTCACCCTTTTGCGACATTGCTGGGTTTAATTTGGTATGTTGGGGGTTGCTTGGGTTTGGGGTTTCTTTGATTCTGATTATGTTGGTTTGGGATTTTTTTTTGATTCTGATTATGTTGGTTTAGTATCTTTTTTGATTCCGTTTCCGTCGATTCTGTGGTTGTTTGTGGTGGGTGGTTGGTGAAGGTGGGTTTGTGATGTGGTTGGTGAAGGTGGGTTTGTGGTGGGTGGTTGGTGAAGGTGTTCTTTCTTTTTCTGGGTTTTGAATGTTTGAATCGGTTGAATGATGTTCATGTTCCTTTGTGGGTTTGAATCTGGGGTTAAATTTTGTTGAATGTTGAATCTGGGGTTTGAATCTGGGTTTGAATGTTGAATCTGGGTTTTTAATCTTGGTTTGAATGTTGAATCTGGGTTTTGAATATGGGTTTGAATGTTGAATCTGGGTTTTTAATTTTGTTGAATCTGGGTTTAAATATGGGTTTTTAATTCTGTTGAATCTGGGTTGATTTTCTGTGGAAACTGTTGTGAATATGTTTGAATGATGTTCTTGGTCCTTTTGAATGTTTAAATCGGTTGAATATGGTGCCTTTATTTGAATCGGCTGTGATGATGAAAAAAAAAACGTTGATTTTGATGACGATGGCGCGGCAAAGACGGCGGAGGGTAGGTTTTTTGAACCTGCAACCCCATTTTGCAGCCTTTTTTATTATCGGAAAAATCTGAGCCAAAACATCGTTTTTTTTAAGATTCCACTTGTTTTTTTTTTTTTTTTTTGTTTGTTGGGTTTTTTTTTTTCGCGCCATCGATGATGATAACAATATATCTGAGACACCTCCCAAGTTTGCGATTTCTGGGTGCGTTCGTTTTTGTGTAAAAAAAATTTTGTAAAAAAAAAATTAACCCGTAAACTTTTTAACTTAAACCGTAAAAAGTTTATCGTAAAACGTAAAACATAAAACGTTTTACGTAAAACGTAAAAAGTAAAAATTTCTACGTAAAACGTAAAACGTAAAAAACGTTAACGTAAAAACGTTAACGTAAAAAACCGTTAACGTAAAAACCGTTAACATAAAAAAACCGGTAACGTAAAAAACCTGAATTTAAAACCGTTAACGTAAAAACCGTTAACGTAAAAAACCGGCGCGTAAAACGTAAAAGGTTTTACGTAAAACGTAAAAGGTTTTTCGTATAACGTTAAAAGGTTTACGCAACACGTAAAAAGTTTTACGTTAGTCGTAAAACGTAAAAAGTTTTACGTAAAACGTAAAACGTAAAAAGTGTTACGTAAAACGTGAAAAAATCGGCGCGTAAAACGTAAAAAGTGTTACGTAAAACGTGAAAAAATCGGCGCGTAAAACGTAAAAAGTGTTACGTAAAAAGTAAAAAGTGTTACGTGAAAAAATCGGCGCGTAAAACGTAAAAAGTGTTACGTGAAAAAATCGGCGCGTAAAACGTAAATCGTAAAAAGTGTTAACGTAAAACGTAAAAAGTAAAAAGTTTTTACGTAAAACGTAAAACGTAAAAACATGAACCGTAAAAAGTTTTACGTAAAACGTTAAACGTAAAAAGTAAAAAGTTTTAACGTAAAACGTAAAAAGCTTTACGTAAAACGTAAAAAGTTTTACGTAAAACGTAAAAAACCGGCCCGTAAAATGTAAAAAAACATAAACGTAAAAATGTTAACGTAAAAAACCGGCCCGTAAAACGTAAAAACGGCGTTAAAAAATTGGCGCGTAAAAAACGGCGTTAAAAAATTGCCTCGTAAAAACGGCGCGTTGAAAAAACCGAGGTTAAAAAACGGCGCGTAAAAAACGGCGTTAAAAAATTGGCGCGTAAAAAAACGGCGCGTTGAAAAAACGCCGCGTTGAAAAAACGGCGCGTTGAAAAAACGGCGCGTAAAAACGGCGTTAAAAAACGGCGCGTTGAAAAAATGACGCGTGAAAAAGTCGGGCGCAAGACGGGTCGTAAAACGGGTCGTAAAAAATTGTCGCGTAAAAAACGGCGTTAAAAAATTGGCTCGTAAAAAACGGCGCGTTGAAAAAACAGCGTTAAAAAACGGCGCGTAAAAAAACGGCGTTGAAAAATTAGTGCGTAAAAAACGGCACGTAAAAAAACGGCGTGTTAAAATAACGACGCTTGAAAAAACCCGGCGTAAAAACGGCGCGTCAAAAAAACGTAAAACGTAAAAAGTTTAACGTAAAACTTAAATTGTAAAAATTATAAAAAATGTTTAAAAAATCTGAATTTTAAAATGTTTTTAATAAAAAAGTTATGTTTAAAAAAAAGTAATAATATAATAAAACAAAAAACTAATAAAAAACAATAAAGATAAAAAGATAAAATAGAGTTATTTTACTAAATTACCCTTTTGGATTATAATATTAAAGACATAATAAGACAAAAACCATTTAATATTAATTTTTGTAACTTTTAATCTCATCCATCCATCAAGTTGATCAAAGGGCTAGAAAGTGGTTCTCATGGTTCTCATAACTGGGAGTGGTTCTCATTCTAGCGATCCCCTATATATATATATATACACACATATATAACGAACTAATCCGAATAAATTTATAAAATATGTAAGTACTATTAGGGGTGTGCAAAAAACCGAAATAACTGACCCATAGCTAAATTAACAGATAAAATCGAACCGAAAAAACCAAACCAAATAAAAAACCGGTGGGTTAGTTAATGATTTTTTTTAAAACCGAAAGTAATGGGTCGATTATGGTTATCAATATTTCCATACCCACCATAACCGAACCGAACCAATATGTAGCAAAGGGCTGTTTGGTAGCCTCTGAATGATCATTAAGAGGTTAAGAGGCTACCTCTTAATGGAACCATTAAGAATTCTACCAATGAGAAGGTAGAAGAATGTGACATGTGATGATTTACCATTCAGAGGTTACCTCTTAGCCATTCAGACTTGAGGTTACCTCTTATTCATTCAGAGGTTTTAAACCATTAAGAGGTAGCATCTGAATGGTAATTAAGAGGCTACCAAACAGCCCCTAAATCTTAGTCGGATTTCCTTTTAGGTTGTATTGATAATGAACCAAATCGATATCGAACAATACCGGTATCGGTATTATTGGTGTCGGTATTGTTTCAATTGATTTAAAATATATGTAATTAAATCTAATAGTGTTGTGATAATATCTTTTGAATTTTGTAATAACCATTTTTCTCTTAAAAAGTTTCTATACGAAAAATACATACTCTTCACTGCTGAGCGAAAAGTTCGGAGGTCCGCCCGCGCCTTGAAAGCTTCGCCTATGTTTTGTAACATACATGTATTTTTTATACATTTTATGCGGATGATTGAACCTTCTACTTATACTTAATACTTGCATGTTTGTAGTGGTAGTCATACTCGTTAACTTCCATTCAAAGGTCGTCAGACGATTCAAATCAAAATAAACTAAAATTGAAATATCACTGATAGATATTGCATGTATATCAAAAACAATTATAGATAGATCCCTTCAAATCATTAACAACAACAACAATCATACCCAGTAAATCACACAAATAGCAAAGCTACTTATAGGGTCTGGGGAGGGTGGGATGTAGGCAGACCTTGCCTCTATCCATAGGGATAAAGAGGCTGCTTCCAGAGAGACCCTCGGCTCGAAAACGAACAACACACCAACACACCACGTCAAAGAATATAGAAATAAGAAGTCCCTCGTAACAAGAAATTGATCCGAGTGACACGATATAATGTAAATCACGTATAATAGATCCCTTCAAATCATTAAATAACGCCCAAATTCACAATCCCCTTTTTTTTTTTTTTAACGGCCAACAAACTCAATCCTGAGCACTCTCGGGGTACCCACCGGACAAACGAAGTACTCCGAGAGTAACCCGAGTCCACCACCAATTCCGGGGAAAACCCGGTAACCCACCCGCCCGTAGGCACGACGGTGAAATTACCGGTAAAACCCGTTTGGCTCAAGGATCCAACGCAGGTTTCTCTGGGTCTCCTATCATTGCCCACCAGTACCTCACTCTACACCAAGTGAGAGTCGAACCTGCATACTCTCAAAAGAAATTGATACAGAGATCATTGGCATTCACAATCCCCATTTTAAAATTCAGATCTCTGTAACGGCTTCTTCCTCATCATCAAAACCCTAATCTCAAATCCCCCGTTTTCACCCAAACTTCCACAATTCCATTTCAAATCCCATTCCAATGGCGTCTCTAACCCCTGAACACTCCTACAACTCATCGGCATTGTTCCGGATCTTGCAGACCTCTGGCCTAACCACGGGTTCTATGTTTCACTTTCGGACTTGATTAACTCGATGTATGTTTCTCTTTCGGATAGGGATTAGGATCTTATACTTACTAACAGGTTGCAGTTTGTGTATGTTTACAAGTTTGAGTTTGATTCTCCTGTTTCTGGAGTGCGAAGAGAAAGTTTGTTATTCAGGCGGTTGAGGATTCGGGTGTTCTGGTTGCGGTTTGTTTGTCTGCTAAGAAAGGAATGAAATGAAGGAAGTCAGGGACGAGGTTGGGGTTATAAATATATTTTGTTTAGAGTAGAGGTTTTTCGATAGGGATGGTTATTCGAATTCTGTTTCATTTAGATGAATTCGAATACGAAACTAATTCAAATAAGCTTATTTGAATTCAAATAAACCGAATTACAAAAAAAAAAAAAAAAAATAGAATTCAAAAAATGATAAAAAAAATTAAGATAAATTTAGACAAATAGTTGCACCTAGAGAGAATGTCGATGAATCAACAAAGTCTTGAGAAAAGCCAGCCACCTCAAGCCCATGTATGAAGCAACAAAGGTGAGTATCCGCAGGGAAAAAGAAGGCGGTTGAAAGGGACCCTTCACCAGCTAGAAAAGTTAAAAGATCTGGTGCCCTCAAAGTGTTGGTTGTCTGCAAAAAAGAAAACAGAAAGACCGCAAGAGAGCCAACCATTATAGTAAGTGCCGTCAGGATACAGACAACCTTCACCCAACGCGTGAAAACATGTTCAAGGAGGATGTTGATGTCACCAGGAAGGAAGGAGGTTGTCTGGTGGAGTTAAAGTTACTACGTCAATTGACCGATTCTGGTAACAAGAAAAAGACGACGACTTTGGCTGCTGAGATTTTAAAGGTTGGTTTCAGAGGCACTTTTTCATACGAAATGTAATTTTAAGACGCATCGGGGTTATTTTTTTGAATCTTTCTCATTGCCTAATTTTTTGGTATTTTGTTATGCGTATGATTGAAGACACTGGTACTAGCAGATACGAAGAAACTGAAATTGAAATTCCGGTGATGGAGGTTTCAGTTCCACATGGAACCGTTCATCTGAGTAGAGATGAAGATGGTACGATGGTAATGAGTTAATTTCCATTTCTGATTGTCTTTTTGAAAAGTTAAAGGAGTTGGAATTTTTTTCTTGGTTTCTTCTGTGGGGCTAGGCTAATCACTGGTATGTTGGAGCTTTCGAACTACTATGTGCGCAGGTGGCCTGGACTTGTTGCTTGCACCACAGCGGTGAGTGGGTTTGGATCTCACATATTTAAATAAAAATACAGATTTGATTTTACAAAATGCCAAAAGTTGATCAGAACCCTTAAAATATGACTAATACCATAAACAACTTGTGACATAAACCTGCAAATCACTGTGAAAATTTTATGAATTTGGTAATGATAATGTATGATAAAACTGTAAAGGACATGAAGCAACAGCTAAACCTTTAAATTCTTTTGCCTTTTCACAAGCACATATATGTTCATACATGTATGTACCCTCGTCCTCCTTTAGAGATGGCAATTGAGTTAGGTTGTATTTTGTTTCGGGAAGAAAAATAGCTAAAAATCAAATCGGCTGAATGGGTCAAATGGGTAAAAAGTGGTTTAAAGTTTATTTATACTTATAAACTCGTAAATTGTTCATTCAAGGATTTTGATCATTATTGTAGTTATATTGTTAGAGTAAGCTTGGTTATCGCTTGATAATTTATTGAAAGATTTAAAAGTGGGCAGGCAAGTATAAACATACAGGTCAAACCAAACCAAACCGACCCGGTTCATTTTGACCTGTACTAAAATTGACCTGAGCTAATTTTGACCTGTGACTCGGTTCATTTTGCCATCTCTAGGCCAGCCACCCTTGGTACCCTCCTTCCACTACTCATTCCCGATCATAGTTACCTAAATCGCGGTACGCTCCGGTACGGGTACGCGGACCGGGTACGCGATTCGCTAGATTTGGTGTATTCGGTACGAAGGGGGGTAGGTTCATTTCGGTACGGACCGGTACGGTGTACCATGAAATATGGTTCAATATACCAAAATCATTACTTAACATATAAAATATTATAATCAAAACTAGATAAAAATATAAATTTCCATCATAAATCAATATATAAATTTCCATCATAAAATTAGATAAAATATAAATTTCCATATTAATTATTATATCTTTTAGACTTCATAATTTCTATAACTTATTTGTGTTTTAGGCAATTAGGCCCTTTAATAAAATATTGGGCTCAGTTAGTTTAAAGAAAGGCCCATATTACAACACAACATAGACTAAAATTAGGTTTTCAAAATAGCTGTCTTGACGTCGTTCATAGATTAAAACAAAATTAGGTCTTCTTCTTCATCACTTTTCTTGCAGCAGTCAAGCCTTTCAGTGTTCCCATTTCAGTGACTTTACACTCCAAATCCGGCGACCTTACACTCCATTTAGTAACAAATTCGCCGTACCATAACAAATCGGAGCGCCGAACCTTACCAAATCGGAGCGCCGGACCTTATCAATCTGGAACGCCGTACCGATTCAACTCGGATTACCGGACCATGACGTTCCGGATCGTTTACGATTTGCGATTGGGTACACCGCGATCCAATACGTGGATCGTGGTAACCCTAGCGATTTAGGTAACTATGTTCCCGATGCATGAGAAAGAACAATAATTAAAAGCCGAATCTTAATTGACTTTAGAATTTGTGGTGTTAGTTAGTTAATGCTGGAATTGGTTGTGTGCAGGCGTTTTTGGCTCTGATTGTTGTTTGTCTTGGCGCACAGTGGGTCAAATATGACTGGTAAAGCTCTATTAGACTTTGCATATGCGTATAGTCACCTAGAAAATGTAAGAAAAAAATAATAATAAACTGGTTGTTGTAAACTTGTAAAGTTCCTTTGAAGGTAATTATGGATTCATGTTCAAGGTTTTCAGTTAGGTTTGCCATGCGTCATCTAGAGGTGAATAAGAATCGGTCGGTTGGTTTAGAAATTGGTAGCTGTAATTGATGTTTCTGCTTCTAAATTTTTTTAACCGATTGGTTCGGTTACAAGGCTCGCTATCTTAACTGATTTAGTCGGTTACAAGGCTCGCTATCTTAACTGATTTAGTTCAATATGAAGAACATTCAAATCTATGTTATTAATTCAAATTTTAATTCAGATATATATTCCTTTAATTAAATCATCTATAATCAATATCTATACATTAACATATAAAGCATTACTTATGATTACAACAACACAATAACATTATACAAATAATATTGCCGGTTTCATATGAAGACTGTTTCTGTATACATACAATGATATTGATCCTTGTTTTCTTACTGATAAAGCAAGCAATTCATTTGGTCGCTGAAGCCGGTTCTCGGTTTTGCCTTGGTCACGCGCAGGTATGTGTATTTTATTTTGAAATCTTTCTTCTATTTGCTTTACTTCTTCATAGGCCTGGCAATTATATAATCTTACAGCCTGCAGCTCCTGGAAGAAGCCAGAGAGCTTGAGAAAGATAACCAAAAAGAAGAATGAATCAAGAAGGTACATGTAAAGAATAGAAGTATAAACATGATTACAACAACTATATTATTTAAATATTGCTTTCTTCTATTTATATAGCTTTTTTAAACTGCAAAAGGCACAACGTCGATTTAAGGAATAAATTGGTATGCAGCATGGGGAGGGGGAATAAAGCAGCATTATTTTGGCTTGATAATTGGACAGGGTCTGGACCGCTAGAGACTCTGTTCACGAAAGTGTATAGTTTGGTTAAGGATAAAAAGTGCCTCCGAAACCAGCCTTTGAGCAGCCAAAGTCGCCATCTTTTTCTTGTTACCAGAATCGGTTGACTGACGGAGTAACTTTAACTCCACCAGACAACCTCTTTCCTTCCTGGTGACATCGACATCCTCCTTGAACATGTTTCGGGCATTGGGTGAAGATTGTACGTATCTTGAAGGCACTGACTATAATGGCTGGCTCTCTTGCGGTCTTTCTGTTTTCTTCTTTGGCTACAACCAACACTTTGAGGGCACCGGATCTTTTGACTTTTCAGCTGGTGAAGGGTCCCTTTCAACCGCCTTCTTTTTCCCTGCGGATACTCACCTCTGTTGCTTCATACATGGGCTTGAGGCGGCTAGCTTTTCTCAAGACTTTGTTGATTCATCGACGTTCTCTCTAGGTGCAACTACTTGTCTGAATTTATTTTAAGTTTTGTATCTTTTTCTGAATTCTATTTTTTTTGTAATTCAGTTTATTTGAATCGACCCGAATTCAAATAAGCTTATTTGAATTCGTTTCGTATTCGAATTCATCTAAATGAAACTGAATTCGAATAACCACCCCTATGGAAAAACCCCTACTCTAAACAAAATATATTTATAACCCTAATCTCATTTCGGACTTCCTTCGGTTCATCGCCATTATATGTATTTTAATCATATCTCGCACACTAAAAACTAATGAAAGAAAAACTTTTATGACCAAAAAGATGTATTTAAAGAATCAAGAACCTGAGACTTTAACACATGATACTTTGGTTGACCACAGGTCAAACGAAGATCCTGTTGGTGACAATTGCAGAATTTTAACAGCATTCCCACAACAAGCAATTAATACAGATATGCCACAACCAGCAGGAAAGCATATTGTATTCAAAGTTGATGTTTGTAAAAGAACCAAAGAGAATTGATTGCATATATGCATTTGTTTGGATTAATTGTTGTATAAGAAGTTATCTTATATATATTTTTCAAAGTGATAGGGTATGGGAAGTGATATTTTGGATAATAGTGAATGTTATTGAAATTGGAATTATATATTATTATATTATATATTATATATAAACAACAATAAGAAGAGCCATGTACAGTTCTTTTCATTTACCAGTCGATTTGGGCAGCGCTGCTTTTTTATTAACCTACAATTTCCAATGACTTGTACAGTAACATCAAATGATTGATTGTAATCTATGTTGCCTTTGTGTTTCATGCTTTGTGGATGTTGTAAGTTATGTTCATTTATCTGTACGCTTACATTAATTAGCCGCGTGTGTTTCCATTCATCACACCTGTCCACCCACGTGTCCCACTACCTCTCATATACCATCTACCGCTTGAAAAAATCGTTACTCCACTGTCGCCAATCAACGCCAAATCAGAGTTTTTGGAGTCGAATGGCAAGCCGTGTAACAGCGATGAGGTATGTCGATGTTGTTCACGGCAGCGCTTAGCCGACAGACTCTATTTCAATTAAGCCGCCGTCGTTCAGGTAACTTTATGTGTGTGTGAATTCATAGGTGTTTTGATTGTGTTTTAATGGATGTTTGATGTAATATATGAGGGTTTTGATGCAGGTTTTGGAGTCTGATGGGGAGATTTCACCTGAGTTTGTGTTGATGTATTTGCTGTTTGATTTTGGTATTGTGATTTAAATTGGGTTTTGTTTTTTCAGTTAGGATCATTGGTTTATGGATTTTGGGGATTTCATGGGTTTATATGTGATTAACTTTTATGTTCATTTTGAGTATCTTGCATATGACTTAAAATGTGGGCTTGGGATGAAAGCGGTTCTAGCATTGAAAGGATGGAGATCTGAATAGGGATTTATCGGAATTCAGACCAGCTTTGCATCGGTTGGTCAACTGCAATGAGGGTGACTTGGATGCCTTACAACATACCACTCTTTTGAACAAAATAAAGTGCATTATGTTATTATTTAGTGAAAAAGTGTATCTCATTTGTCGTTTGCCACTCTACCTTCATAGAAAGCATCACAAGTAGACGGTACTCTAATCACGGTTCAAGGTATCTAACTGTCTCTTAATCCGATTATTAGATTCACTATTAACCTTTGAAAGTTAAATCCATTTTGTGGGGTACACATTAAGGTTGATTTGGGGAGAGGGTAACCTGCGGTTTTAAATCGATAACCTAACCTTAGCCTTGTAGTTGTGTGGTGTGTGTGCTGGTGTGGGTATGTGTGTATGAATGTGTGTGCATAACAGAAGTGTGTATGTGTGTTCATGAAGTGTGTGTGTGTGTGTGTGTGTGATACATACAGATGGTGGTTTGTGATACATACAGTGAGTGTGGTGGGTATTGTTGTTACGTTGTGGTTGGCGGGTGGGATTGGGTGTCATGGGTCAGAACGGGTTGTCACCTGCTTATGACACCCACCCACTCTTTATTTTTTACATACCCAGAGGAACCCAAAAGGCGGAGAAAATTTACCCTTTATAGGTAGGTTTCATTGCAGGTTAACCCTTGACGACCTGGCTGCCTTATCGCTTTTGAAAAGTTGTTCATACCTCCCATACTTGAATAGTTTTAACAAAACAAGAGGTAGACCTTGACAAGCGTTTGATAGTTCTAGCATGACGACCGCCTTAAGGGAAGGTGGTAGGTGGCCACGGTAAGCAGCTTGTCCAATTGTGCATGCATTTTTCTTCAAATGTTTTAACTTTATTAATATTGTTTAATAATCATGTTAACTTGTAAATTACTTTTAAAAAAGTGTCAGCCTCTATCAGCCTGTTACCCAACCCGCCCTTATTACTAGCGTTTAATAATGTGTTGTGGGTTACGGGAATCACTACCCGAAGCAAAGTCAAATACAACTGTAAAGGAGGGTATCAATGGAGGGACTCTAAAAAACCAAACCCCCACACCATCATTGGTGCAATGGTTGCAGGGCAAGACAAACACGACGGTTTCCATGATGTGCGTACAAACTACAACTCTTGCTGGAAATGCTTTGGTATATGTATTCTGAATTTAATATGTTGCTGATGGTGCACTTTTGAATGGTTCGTATTGTTTTGAGGATAAGATAAGAACCAAATTAGTACTTCAAATTAATTCCTAAATTTGTTAAAAGTTGAACTAAACTGAGTTTAAAAACAGTTTTGATAAATCTAACTTAATCAGTTGTGTGAATTCAGTTTGGTTGAGGACACGTTGAAGAATTTGGGGAATTTTGATGGTTTGTTGAAGCACTAGCTTATTTGTACACAACTACATCCGTCCTAGCGTAAAAGTAAGTTATGTTTGTTATGCATCATCGTATCTTATCTCATAATATACAGGAATGTGAGATTAGATCTTTGTTCATGCTTATTTCTTCGATCACCTTAAAGAAATTACTGGCTCGCATTGTCTGTTGAAGCATAACTGAAGTTTGTTTAATCGGATAACAGGTTTCTGCCTACATCACTGTGATTGCTATTTGATTTGTATATAGTGACGCATATGACATTATTAACTACACGTACAAAATGTAACCGACAACTCAGGTTACAAAAGGACACATCCGGGCGAGATATAATCTTTTCGTATAGGTTTTAGTCATTCATATGTGTATGTGAGTGTACACCTACATACGTACTTAAGACTCTTAAAACTGATTTTGCAACAATTGGTACTCAATCCACAATAAATCGATTGAATATGAGTTTGTTTAAGATCTTAGTTTCTAGTAGTGGTTGATGTGATGGATCCCTTTGCTTTAGATATGCATATAAAAAATTTATGACTAAATTCTCAAAATCGTCCCTGAGGTTTGGACATGTTTTTCAGTATCATCCAAAATAACTTTTTGTACCATATTGTCCTTCACTTTTGGGATTTATTTTGCTATTTTCATCCAAACGTCTAACTTTTTTTTGCCAAAATTGTCCCTAGGATTTGAGATTTTTTGCCATTTTCATCCAAATTTATGATAGAAAAAATAAAGCAAATTAGACGTTTGGATGAAAATGACAAAAAATCCCAAAAGTGAAGGGCTATATGGTACAAAAAAAAATTTGTTTTAGATGAAACCGACAACCATTCCCAAACCTCATGGACGATTTTGGCAATTACTGAAAATTTATTGTTAAATCAAGTTTTACATGGAACAAAGAGTTTTTAACGGAATATATTGGTAGTCTGTCGTTGTGTTCCATGATGTTTATTGCTAAAGGTAAATTACACTTTTCGTTCTTTATGTTTGTATCGGATTGTAGTGGATAACCTTTAACTTCAATAATTACAGTCACAATCCTTTATTTGGAAAACTCATTACACTGTACGTCCTTTAGCACTAACAAGGTTAAAATTTTCAATTAAATTTATTTACTTAAGGGCAGTTTAGTCTTTTTACTTAATTATTTATTTTATAAATAAAAAATAAAATCAAATATAAATACATTTTGTCTCTTTCACTCTCTCTCTCTCTCACACACACTTTAAACACACTCTCTCAAAAAAAAAAAAGCAGACATTTCTGGTGGAATCCCAATCACCTCCTCCATCAAATTAACAATTTCTCTCAAAAAAAGCTTGATGTTTCAGAGCTCAACTCTTAGCCAAATCCATAGTTTTTGTAACACCCTTAATAATATTTAACGTTTTTCGTTTAGATTACGAAAATAAACACGCAAATATGATTACATATATGTTGAAAAATAAAGGTTAATTAAAACTTTTACAATTTAAAAATTTACAACATAATATATTTGTAACCAACTGGGGTAGCCCAGTTGGCCACCGACACCCACCTATTCCCAGAGGTACCTGGTTCGAGTCTTGGGAGTGGCATATGTCGCCCATGGTAAGAACTCGGCATGGGGAATTCACCGCGGAGCTAGCTTGGTCGGGTAGCGGCTCCCGGAGTGGGATCACTCTGGCGGTTGGGAGGACCGTGCACTATCCCCCCCCCCCCAACATAATATATTTGTGTTCGTCGTTTAAAGATGACAACGAAACTTAGGGCGGAAGCTTGTATCTTGATCGTGTTCGGTTCTTCGATGAGCTTGATCTTCTTCCGGCATCCCAAGACATACCTACGTTTTAAAAACCATCATAAACATTAGTTTTGATAGTTTTATAATGTACTAACCAAATTCCTTAGGTCAGAAATTGAACAAACAACAAATCTGCAGCAACTATACCCGTCGCGCGCCGCGACGTGTTCGACCAGTTAAGGTCGCATGCCGCGACGATGGTCGCGTGCCGCGACGGGTTTTCTCCATTGCCGTCGCGCGACGCGACGACCCCTTTTTGACAGAATGTCGCTTGGCTGATGCTGCACATTCCCAGCTCAACTAACTCAACTTGTTATGCACTAAAACACACATAACTTTCATTTTACAATTTCGTTTTTCACGATTCTTTTTCCTACGTGTTCGTAATTTAATTCTCCATCATATGGAGTTAAAATTCAACATTTAAACTAATAAAATTCCAAATTTTTAAGCAATCAGCTTATTATTCAAAATCAACATTTTGACCCGTTTGTATTTAAAACCACCAACTTGATTCTTAAACAACCAAAATACATACGCTAGTGTATTTTAACACACAATCTTTAGCTCGGGTCCGTAATTTTTATAAATTGCACGACTAGTTCGCATGCTATGTGCATAAACTGTTTTTGACCCGTTTAGGGAATTTAAGCAATTTAGTCTAAAACTTGCCCTTTTCTTTTGACGCTACTTAATTCCATATCTAAATAACTACATATAATCCACCACAACTATTTTGTGGTGGATTTAACAATATGAACCCTTTTTCCCTAATTTTACCCTTCAACTGGTCATTTTACGCGAATGACCATTTTTGGGCATTTGAACTACGAAGATTATGCCTACAACTCTTACATGTATCTAAGGGTTACATAATTACAATACAAGTCTCTAAACGGCCTCTAAGGGTCGTTTGCCCAATTTACCCATCATGGGCGTTTTGGTCAACTTAGTCCCTCCTTTTACAACAAAGGGCCTTTGCTAATGTATTTGACCAAGATTGTCCTTTTAACTATAAATCTATATATACGCGTACCTGGCTCGGGTCAATATATAGACCCGTTTTATACCTTGCTTTAAATTAACTGATATTCTATGGCGTCGCAATTTTTCCGATTTGCTAATTGCTCCTGTTAACATATGACTTGACAACAATCATTAGTCGATATTGTCAAATGGTGTTTTCACCACCATTTGACCCGTTTGGACTGTATGACCAAACATTTGTGTAGGTTAAAAAAAACATGGTTTTCAATTTCTCACTCTCACATCCGACCCATTTCGGATTTTAACTCAAGATCCTTTTTAAGTTAAATTTACATTAGTCGACGCTTGACTGTATTTCCATTTTTACCCTCTTTCTCATAAACCATAGTTTCTATCATTTATATTTGTTCCGACCCGTATCATTACGCGTCGGGACCCATATTTCGAATATTAACCTTCTCGTATTCATAACTTATAGAATTTATACGCATTCTACAAAAGAAGTGTAAGTTTCACTTACCTCACATCCGAACTATGCTTTTCCTTTCCGTTCTTGCTCCGTTTGACCCGCTTCATTCACAAGATTCCACCTAGCTTGTAAAGCGCCAAACTATCATCATATTTCGTAAGATGGTTAGTTTAGTCGTTGTCGATCATGACTATTCCACCCTACGTATCTCCTATCCAAATTATCATTCGATTACATTAATAGTCGGTTTGACTTTTGAAAAGTCAAACGCCTATTAGTATATAAAATGCACATTCAAGTTTGTCAACTATTTTAGGCATTTTTCTCAATTATCCGGTTGGCGTTATCTCTTTGCCACCGTTTCAACCAAAGTTCTAACCAAATTTATTATATTTCCAACACTTTAACTAGTTTAAGCGATTATCATGACTAGTTTATTCTTTTATTTTTGCAAGAACTAAGGGTTCTCCTTTATAAGTGAGACCCATTTCATCATACTATTTAACATCCATTCGAACTCTTAATAAAATCAAGTTCTTCATATGATCTAGTACATAACCCGATTTCATTCATCTATTTACATGAACAAACTTACTAATTTCATCACAACATTCAAGACCCACTTCAAGTCTTATATGAGCATTCACTCAAACTTATAAATTGTTCAAGTATTTTGCTCCAACTATCAAATATGATGATTCTAACCACATGCATATCATCATTCTTACTATTTAGTCAAAAACCCACTTAGCTCATACTTGATTAATTGACTAATCACTAGTTTATGGCACAATCCTACAAATTTGCATCTAGGGTTTGTTCCTAGACCTAGATTCAACCCAATATTACTCATGTATACAACATTCATCACATAATTTTCAATTATGAGTGTTCATCACAAATTCGAAATATCACTAAACATCAAAATACAACATACCTTGTGATCCCCTAAGCTTGGTGATCACGATTTTATTAAAAGCCCCAAATTTTAGCTTGATTTCTCCTTTGATTTGAGCAATTCTTTGTAGTTTAGGGTTCATGAGAAGAACCCTTTTTGGCTCCTGTGAATTGTCGACCAAAAACACACACCAAGTGTGTGTTTTGAGTCCCTTTTTCTTATTAGTAATTCAACTTTATAACTTGACCATTTTAGTCCCTCTAATTATATATCTATAAGAGATGGTTAACCTGGTCAAGTTTTCTTTATTACTTTAAAACACTTAACTAACTAGGTTGATAATCCTAGTTACTTAGTGAGTCCCAAGAGTTATAACTCGTTTTATTTTAAGTCCCGTTAACTCAGTCTTCTTTTAAATTTATTTTCCTCAAATCATTTATTCTCCTTTTAATTAATATTAGGATCATTCGTTTAAGTCCTAATATTCACCGGGTTAATCTTACTACTAAGGGTATTTTACCCGTCATTAATATTAACGTGGTTTGATTACCAAACCCGTTTTTTGGGTGTTACAAGTCTACCCCCCTTAAAGATTTTTCGTCCCCGAAACCTTATTTACGTAGTTCATTGGTTTAATCAAACGAACCAAGTTTCGTTTTCAAGGCACCCGTTTCTTTTGGTCAAAAGTTTTTATTTATATTGACGCGCACGTCTTTCATGTGTAAAGCCTCGCGGGCCGTTACTTTCAGTTCGTATGCGTTATCTTTATTGATTATCTATTTTTGCGGTTAGACTTGTTAGTCACCGGTTACCTTATACCCCATTGCTCCAAATCGCCATCTCCGGCCTTATGTGTGTTTACGGCTTTCTAAATCACCTCATACTATTTATGTTTATTAAAACGTTGTTTTTGACTAAAAACTAAATTTTTAGTTTACGTTTTCTCTTTGTCTTACATCTTTCTGTCATATCAAGAAATGTTACTTCCGAGGATTTTTCCTTTCCATTATCATTTAATGCGGGGAATTCCTACTAGTTCCCACGCTTAACCCAAATAACCCATAGGTTCTTTCACTTAATCTTGTAAGCTATTTATTTAGTTTTTTTACCTTTTTAAGGTGATGTAACGCCCAGCGCCCCTAGACTTTAGACACTTGGCAAGATCAGTCCCTGAACTCCTGTAAATTTGTCAGTCTTAGACCTTGTGGTTATGTGATGTTGATACTTTGGAAATCTTGGTGTGAATCTTAGTGATACTTGATGCTTAACAACTATGATACTTGATTCTTTAATCTAGATGCTTGATTCCTGAAACTTAAACTATGAGACTTGATACAGATACTAGACCCTTGATGCTTAATCTAGATACTCGAGTCTTTATGATTAAACTAGATGCTTGATTCTTTATACTATGCAAGCTAGATTCTTATACTTGATACTTGGACTCTTGATTCTTGAGAAACGATGATTCTTGACCCTTGAGACTTAAATGGGTGCTTGACTCCTTAGACTCGTCAAGCTTGATCTTGGTTAAACGAGAGACTGGAGCCTTGTCACTGGCGGAATCTATCAATCTTAAAAACTCCCGATGAGTATGCTATAATCTAGTTATTCTATTTTTCTATACTTAATGCAACGCCTAACCTAACGCGAAGATTGAATCAGAAACGGAAACGCGAAAGGATGGAAATATGGAATGGCCAGAGTGGCCATCCGATCGGATGACCATCCGATCGGACAGCCAGCCGATCGGATGACACTCCAACCAAACCACTTCACCTCCTTTCTCCCCTTCACCTATAAATAGGCTGTCACATCACCATTTCAAGTGATGTGACAGCTCTGACCGAACCAGACGCACGCGCACGCTATTTCTTCATTTTCTTATCGATTTCGGTACGTTTCAAGCTAGATTCTTGTACTTTCTTGATCTACACATCATTCTCTACGTGATTCTCACTTGAAATCGCACTTTTCACCGTGAAATCTCTCAGATCTGAGTCCTTGAGGATGATGTCATCATGGTGGTTGTACAAAATATCATGTGCTGTCATTTTGAGCAAGATCTAGCTCAGATCTGAGGCATTTCATATGATTTTACACTAAATCTAAGTTAAAACTAAGAGTTTTTATACTAAAACTTAAGTTTCTTCATCTTTTCTTCAAATTTCTGAACTATTTTGGTGATAAACGTAACTAAACGGGCTGTAGACTTGATCGGTGGTCTAGAGTTGGTTTAGGAACGGATTGTTCACTGATTAAGACGTTCACGGGATGGATTCCGGCATAAACCCGTCGCTAACAGACCACTGATTGGACTGGGGTGGTTCCCGACCGACCAGAATGGCTGTTAAACGATAAGTTACTGTTGTCTCAGTACGTGTCGTGACGTCACCATTAACTTTCAGAACTTAGAAACTTCATGAAATTGGTAAACAAGAACAATAGGCCAGCCGATCGGACAGCAATCCGATCGGACAGCAATCCGATCGGACAACCTTATCCACATAAGACCAGCCGATCGGACAGCCATCCGATCGGTCAGCCTTTCATCTCTAAGGGGCCAGCCGATCGGATGGCCATCCGATCGGATGGCCCTCCGATCGGGCAGCCATTGTCACCAAACTCATAAGGTCATCCGACCGACTGTCCATCCGATCGGACAGCCATCCGATCGAAAAACCATCTGACCCAGTGATAAGGAACTACAAGTCCCACTGGAAGACTTGCAAATAAGCGAAGTTGTTCAGTTTGTGGAGAAATCGGTCGAAATCATGGATCAGACTGTCAAGCTCCTGAGGCGCAGCAAAATTCCCATTGTTAAGGTCCGATGGGAAGGAAAGCGTGGGGCCGAATTCACTTGGGAGCTGAAAAGTGATATGAAGGCCAAGTATCCGCAACTCTTCGAGCAGTCTTCATCTAAGATTTCAGGGACGAAATCTCCTAAAGGAGGGGAGAATGTAATGCCCAGCGCCCCTAGACTTTAGACACTTGGCAAGATCAGTCCCTGAACTCCTGTAAATTTGTCAGCCTTAGACCTTGTGGTTATGTGATGTTGATACTTTGGAAAGAATCTTAGTGATACTTGATGCTTAACAACTATGATACTTGATTCTTTAATCTAGATGCTTGATTCTTGAAACTTAAACTATGAGACTTGATACAGATACTAGACCCTTGATGCTTAATCTAGATACTTGAGTCTTTATGATTAAACTAGATGCTTGATTCTTTATACTATGAAAGCTATATTCTTATACTTGATACTTGGACTCTTGATTCTTGAGAAACGATGATTCTTGACCCTTGAGTGGGTGCTTGACTCCTTAGACTCGTGAAGCTTGATCCTTGGTTAAACGAGAGACTGGAGCCTTGTCACTGGCGGAATCTATCAATCTTAAAAACTCCCGATGAGTATGCTATAATCTAGTTATTCTATTTTTCTATACTTAATGCAACGCCTAACCTAACGCGAAGATTGAATCAGAAACGGAAACGCGAAAGGATGGAAATATGGAATGGCCAGAGTGGCCATCCGATCGGATGACCATCCGATCGGACAGCCAGCCGATCGGATGACACTCCAGCCGAACCACTTCACCTCCTTTCTCCCCTTCACCTATAAATAGGCTGTCACATCACCATTTCAAGTGATGTGACAGCTCTGATCGAACCAGACGCACGCGCACACTATTTCTTCATTTTCTTATCGATTTCGGTACGTTTCAAGCTAGATTCTTGTACTTTCTTGATCTACACATCATTCTCTACGTGATTCTCACTTGAAATCGCACTTTTCACCATGAAATCTCTCAGATCTGAGTCCTTGAGGATGATGTCATCATGGTGGATGTACAAAATATCGTATGATGTCATTTTGAGCAAGATCTAGCTCAGATCTGAGGCATTTCATATGATTTTACACTAAATCTAAGTTAAAACTAAGAGTTTTTATACTAAAACTTAAGTTTCTTCATCTTTTCGTCAAATTTCTAAACTATTTCGGTGATAAACGTAACTAAACGGGCTGTAGACTTGATCGGTGGTCTAGAGTTGGTTTAGGAACGGATTGTTCACTGATTAAGACGTTCACGGGATGGATTCCAGCATAAACCCGTCGCTAACAGACCACTGATTGGACTGGGGTGGTTCCCGACCGACCAGAATGGCTGTTAAACGATAAGTTACTGTTGTCTAAGTACGTGTCGTGACGTCACCATTAACTTTCAGAACTTAGAAACTTCATGAAATTGGTAAACAAGAACAATAGGCCAGCCGATCGGACAGCAATCCGATCGGACAACCTTATCCACATAAGACCAGCCGATCAGACAGCCATCCGATCGGTCAGCCTTTCATCTCTAAGAGGCCAGCCGATCGAACAGCCATCCGATCGGAGAGCCTCTCCTGTTTGCACCAAGTGGCAACCCGATCGGATGGCCATCCGATCGGGCAGCCATTGTCACCAAACTCATAAGGTCATCCGACCGACTGTCCATCCGATCGAACAGCCATCCGATCGGAAAACCATCCGACCCAGTGACCTATTAAGCACTTTATTCAATCTCGATACTTCGCCCGACGCTTATCCTATTGTAATCTAATCAGGCTAATCCCAAAGGTGCTCCCTTTGATCCAATAACAGTTGCGACTGTTAAACAATCACTGTGAGTATACTCGATCCCCTTCTTACTTTAAACTTTTGGGGTGTAACATGTATTCTATGAAACTTAAACTTGAATCTTCGAAACTTATACTCTATCCTATGTGAAACTTGTGATTCTTGATTCTTTGTGCTAAGTGACGTTTAATCCAGAGTGTGTAGTTCCGCCTTAACAATAGTAGCGCTATAGGAGTAATGCACCTCCCCGTTAGTCTTTGGGGTATTGTTAGGAGGAGACATATAACCTCCCGTTAGACTTTGGGAAAGGCACTTAACGCATTGGAAACTTGGGCTATCACTGCTTGGACTGCGACACTAGCACGGCTGAAGCTATTTTATTTGCTTACACTATGGATATGAGTGATTTTAATCTACTATTCTATTATCAAACTTGTATACTCGCCAATACTTTTAGTATTGATATTTTAATACATGTTGCAGGCTGATAGGATGCTTTGGAATGCATGGAATCCAGCTAGAAGATGCTTAGAAACGTCACCTAGTTAACTTAGAAACTTTTGAATGATTGAACGATATTCGTTATGGTTTGTATTTGATACTTGTGTTGGTTGTGTATGCGTTTAGACAATGTATGGATGAATTTGATCTAATTTCTACTGAAACAAATAGTGTTATGGAATCTCATGAACAATCTGAACGCTTAGTGCTCGCACCCTGATGTTTCCGCCTCGCACCCTGATGTTTCCGCCATCGGTTGGGGTGTGACAGATTGGTATCAGAGCCATAACTATAGGGAATTAGGATGAGTAGGAATACTTGCCCTAGTCTATAGTTCTAGGAACTTGATTCTTATTTGTTGTTTAAGAATATGCATTCTACCGTATCTGCTTCCTAGCAGCGCATGTTCCTATTAAACTTACCTGCCTTTCCTAAGGCTGATATAAGGTACACTTTATACTATAAAAACACTGTTACACAAGTGTTTATCTTAGCACGAGATTTGCCCATAGGATAGGAGTGACATCCGAACCTTGAGGGAAATCTCCATATTATTCTTGGTCGATTTTGTCTACGGGTGAAAGCCGACAACGCTTAGGGTACGATGTTGTCAAGTTAGTGGTGAAACTCAGACCTTGATAACTAGTCCCACTCCTTGATAATTTTATGTCTCGCCAAAGTCTCGTAACTGCCTAACCAATTGAGTGCGTGAAATGACTAAAAGGACGAATATCGTAGGCCTAAAATCGATGACATATTTGTCTAAGTAAGTCAAGACGCGTTACCTCAATTCGATAGGAGTTCGAATCACTTTGGTTAGTCTCCGTTCCTCTACCCTGAACAATCCTGTGTTTTGAAAGCCTATCTCGTTTTTATGTTATCTTGATTTTATGAAGATGGTTCTGTTTACAAGGTTTTGAACCTAATTCTTCGTTTATTTATAAAATGTTCTTACGTAAAGCTTGCACGTTGTCCGCAACCTAAAACATTAATTCTAATCTCAGATCAAACTAAATTTACAAAGCTTTATTCTATGTGTAATCTACGTGGTAAACTTGACCGTTTATGGTATGATATGTTGTGGTGGTGTGAAACACTAAGATGACATGGAAGTACGGGACAGAAGTGGTGTGTTTGAAGCATGGTGGATACGCCGCTGGTACTTTCTATATATAAGTGCTTCCGGCATGTTACCGACTTCCGTACCAAGTGCCATGCGAGATTTGGTGTTTGCAGACCGTCGTGAAATGTCTATGGAAGGCCTATGTAATATATGAGAGTTCTAGTATGATCTATGGTTAATCTATTCGAGCTAACCTATGATAATCTAGCGCGATAATCTATTTTGAGCTAAACTATGTTAAACTACCTTGAACTGTTGGTTTAATCTATGATCATTTACTTGGGTAGTCTATGTTAAGCTATCTACTTGAGCAAGCTATGATAATCCATCAATATAATCTATGTCAATCTATTTGGGTATTCTACGATGATCTATTTAAGCATTCTATGTGAAGTAATTGAGTGATCTATGAGTAATTCACAGTAATCTATTAATTTATGTGAACATATGATGATGATTGATACGTTGAGTGTGACGACACGTAGTATGACGCCGAGTACGAGGAGAGGCGATGTGCCCGAAGCGTGGTGGATACGCCGCTGGTACTTCCTATATATAAGTGTTTCTGACATGTTGACCAAACTTCGTACAACGTGCCATGTGAAAGTCGTGCGTTTTGTGGTGTTAGTGAGTGAACCTTATTATGGGACTTCGTAACCTAGACTCATACGATCCTCTTGTTGGACCTTATTATGGGACTTCGTAACCTCAGAAGAAGATGATGTCATTCATGGCTGACCAGATTGCTCTAGTCATGCCAAAAATCGTCTCTGAGCTCCAAGGGTCAAACACTCCTCCATCCTCTGTGGACTCCAAGGCTGAGGAACAGAAACCTACAAAGTTCAACTACAAACATTTCATATCTTGCAACCCTAAGTCTTTCGCGGGTAGTGATGGAGTGACTGCTATGCTCGAATGGTTCGACAGCATCGAAGTTACCTTCATTAACAGCGAGTGCCCAGATAATTTGAAAACTAGGAGTGCAACTGGAATGTTTCAGGGCAGAGCATTGGAGTGGTGGTCCAATGAGAGAAACATCCGTTCAAATGAAGAAGCCTATGCTCTTCCATGGGCTGAGGTGCGAGAACTCATGATGCTCGAGTTCTGCCCTCCTCATGAACAATTGAAGCTTGAAGAAGAATTCTGGCATCTGAAGCAAGTTAGTGATGACAACCTGGCATATACTACTAGTTTTAAGCAGCTGAGTCTCATCGTTCCACACTTGGTTTCGACTCCTAAGCGGATGATAACCAAGTACATCAACGGCCTACCGTCTGCAATGCGTGATTCTATCGAAGCAGCTCAGTTGGATACTATTGAAGAAGTCTATCGTTTGGCAGCAAGTTTGAACAACAATCGTGTGCGTGACAAGCAGTTTGCTACTCCTGCACCTTCAAAGTCTGCAAATCAAGTCACTCAGCAGCCAAGTGGCAGCAAGAACAAGAAACGGAAAAATCAGGGTTCGGGATGTAATGCCATTACTCCTGCTGCAAACCCTGTGGCTAAACATGCTCCTACTACTGCTGCTGCTAACCCTGCTGCTCCCAAAGCTAAGAAGCAATACACTGGGCCGCATCCCAAGTATGCAACTTGCAACTACCATCATCCTGCTACTTCTGCATG
>JARYGA010038496.1:0-25909 GCA_030545235.1 Helianthus tuberosus
ATCATAAGTGCGCGAAGTTCTTCCCATGTTTGAGCCATTGCCACGTCGGCACCTCTGTCCCTCATCACACAATTCCACCAAGTAAGAGCCCTTTTCTGAAACACACTTGACGCGAACTCAACCTTTCGCTCATTCGGGCATTGAACGTGACGAAACATACTCTCGAGACTCTCGAACCACTGTAGGAGCCCAGTTGCTCCTTCTGACCCAGAAAACTGAAGCGGTTTAGCCGAATTGAATGTCTTAAAGTTGCATGGAACAGGTGCGTTGTTGTTGTTTGCTTGGTTTAACTGAGTTACTAGGTTCGGGAGTACAACAGCAACTTGCTGAGTGATCAAGGCTGCCATTGCGGCGTCTTGAGTTTGATCACGTCGAGGAGGCATCTTAAAGAAAAGGAACACAAGGAAATGTGTGATATTGACATAAGACAATCAAAAGGAGTATCGAAAACATCGACAACACAAAGGAAGGTGGTTATTTGTCCGTTACTTAAAACAAACAAACAACACAGTGACTAATCAAAGTAATTAGGTCCACATAATGCATAATGAAGACATGCTTTCGCCTATAAGTGGACACTCACCCCAAGAGTTCCCAGGTAAGAGTGACTGGTCCGATTATGTGGATTTGTACGAACACTCTAGCCTTAGACTATTAACTCAGGGTACAGGCACCCACCCTTCCAGATTGCATGTGGTCACATTATAAAGACTCAAACTTTGACGAGATTTGAAAACTTTAAAGGCGTAAAGCCTAAAAATAAATCATCTAAGGATAGATGATTGATTTTCAAATGGGATTAAGATTTCTGTACTTGTTTTGGTAATCACCTAAGGATAGGTGATAGTATTGTTTTAAGATCAAAACACAAGGTAACTTGTGTTAGGGTCCTAGAAAGGTTATAGTCTAGGTCAAAATTTTACTAATAACCTAATTCTCTATAACTATGAGCTCTGATACCAACTCTTCTGTCACACCCCGACCGCGTAAAACAACAAACCGCGATGGAAACATCGGGGAGTGCTATGGCAGAATTATTGTTTCAAAAACACATGATAATTAAAGTTAAGTTTTACATGCTTAAATTATTACATTGTCTTAGTTTAAACAAAACACGACATGAAAGATGATAACTTTCTTGATTATTATATTGCTAAGGCCCAAGTTGCCCTAAGTGTAGCTTGCTCACATCAGACAATCACTCCTGAAACATATGTGAAAGTAAATACGTCAGCATAAAAATGTCTGTGAGTAACATAAGTTTAGTGTTGAAGATTCATGACTTTAAATGTTAAAAGAAATGTTTAACGAAAAGTAGTCATGAACCTTATAAAATATTCTCTTTTATAAAATCATATGAAAATCAAATGATATAAAAGGATGATGCATGGTTAAGTAAATAACCAAATGAAAATAATATGTATAAAATATGTCATGTCTTGTCTTTGTTGAAGTGGTTTAGATAACGCCACGATATGCCATACAATAAAAGCACTTATATATAGGAAGTACCAGCGGCGTATCCACCATGCTTTTATCATATTACACACGTCTCGTTACTTAAATCACTTATTATTAACCATGAAATAATGTCTTGTTTAAATGTCAATGTCCAATGTCAAATGTCAAATGTCCAGCATAAACCATGTCTTGTATGGCGAATAAATAGTATTTACTCAAGCCAAATGCATAACGTCATGTATAAATAAATGTCTTATGTAATCAAAATGTCATGTACAAAACAAAGTCTTTGAATAAACCAAAGTTTAAAATCAAAGGTTATGTTTTGAAAACCATTGCTTTTATTGATATGAACATTTATACAGTTTGTTTATAGCATACACTCAAGCCTTGAGACTGTCGGATAAACCCTTATCAGGATCAAGGTTTATAAAAAAAAATGCATTCGGATTCTGTCATTCCCCTAACGAAAAACCTAGAAAGCGGGAACGGGATTTGTCAAGTCCTATAGCGCTATTACATACTACCGAGCGGCGTGATCAATGTTAATGAATGTACTACTTCGTCAAACATACCAAATGTCTTTTTCAATGTAAGCATGTCATGAAAATGTCTTTGTAAAACCTTGTAATAGGCATACTAAGTCAATATGCCAATAAAATGTCTTTGAAACCAAATGTTAGGTATACTAAGTCAATATACCATAAAAAATGTCTTTGAAATAATGTATTATATGTAATATGTAACAAAATGCATAATGTCATGAAAACGGAAAGTAAAGTTATACACATATGCTTCACCCCAAAACATTTGAAAACGTAAAATAGGGGAACTATGTACTCACCTTTAGGTGCGTTTTTATATGTTAACACAATCCCTCAATTTGTTTATTCGTCCTAAATTAAATAAAAACGATTTAATAATAAAAAACTCACAAAAATACATAAGTTTCTCCGATACTTAGAATTTTCACATAACTTTGAGATTTTCTCGAAAACTTATTATTTTTTATTATATTGGTGTATTTATATATATATATATATATATATATATGAGTTCATATATATTTTAAAAACTTTGCGACTTGAACGATTTTATTGGTGACCCTCATCATGTTATAAGCAATATATCTACGACTTGCGCGTCGTAATATATATACTCAAATGTAACATACTAATAATAGCGTAATACACATAATCTTGTCAAGTATTAACATGTCATCATACACATATTATAAAACACATAACACATTGTAACACATAAATTTTTCCCATGAACAACCCATTATAGTGTATGTTGAAAAACACGTATTTTAGCGATTCGGTAACGTTTTTGAGCGTCGGAAGTCACGTATGACTAACCAAATACCAAGTAAACTTAATATATGTTAAAATACTTATTTTTATATCAAAAATATCAGTTTACTTACTGATCTAAAACAGTTTTATAAAAATCCTCCGAAAAGCCGATTTTTAACCGTTTTACCGCATAGTTTTGCATCAAACGTTACCCTAACCATCGCAAGTCGTAACGACTTGATATTTTAACATAACCCATGTTATTTAATGAATAAAATAGTGGTTATACTCATGATAGTTCAGGTCTCTCATAAAGCACATAAATCATGCAAATTTCACATATTTTACCACTTTCTAAGCTATATGTACAACATGCAAAGCTATCAAACCTATGTCAAAGTTTCATGCCATCATAATATACCAAATAATGTTATTTTTAGTGTTTATAATCTGTTCTCAAACATTTTTGTCATACAATCATTTTTTTACATTTCTTGAGCTTTAAATCAACATGTATTCTTATGTACAAGTGTCTAAAGCACACTATCATATTATCATCATTTCATATGAATTTAAATGCATCAAACATGTGATTTATTCATGTTTACTTGCTGATTTAATTTAACATTCATCATATCATACACAAATCATCATCACTTACATTTTAACTATCATTCAAGAACAAGCAACAACTTAAAAATTCTCAAATATGTCTAATAAATTTTTGGCCATTTACATGTTAAAATACAAACAGTATTCCAAAGTATAACTCCTGATTCAATCACTCCTTTATATCTCTACATATTTGCACATAATCTTGTTCATGCAAGCAAACATCTTTAAACAAGTATTTACCAAAGATCAACTCAAAACTCATATACACACATATATATGTACGGTTATATACACCCATATACATCACCATTTTTATTTTGTATCAAGACCCATTTCTTTTTAGATTTCAAGTTTGTGAAAAATTCCAAGATTCAAGAGAAACTTCTAATCATCAAGAACAACCAAGAATCAAGTGTATGATTTAAACATAAACTTTATACCTTCAAGATTCAAGTAAGTTTTTGGATGAGATATTGATGATATGGGGCTTGAAATCACTTGAAAACACCTTGGAAACTCCTTTGGATCTTCACACCAACTTGAAATATGCTTGGAATGGGGTTTGATTTTGAAGAACAAGGTTGAAGAAGATGATAATGGTGGTGATGGGGTGTTTATGGTTTTGGGAGGGAGGAGAGAGAGGAAGATTGAGTGAAGTTGTGATCTTGAAGATATGGAAGAAGATATATATAAGATAGCATGCATACACTTGTCCATAAAATCTAGTAAAGATCAAATGAAATAAGAATCAAGATCTTGGAGATATGGGTGATCTTGGTAGGTCCTAGTGACCATGAAAAGCAAAAGGGGGGGGGGGGTTAAATGTAAATTTTGAATGGTAAATATAGATAAAAACAGGTATTTAACTGGATACCGGGTATTTTATCTAGCGTTTAAATCCCGGTTTATGGCGTTCTAAATTATTTTTATTATTCTATAAAAATAAACTCGCCAAAATATTACTGAAATAAATTTCAGTTACCGAGACTGGCTGCGTTGTCTGCGTTTCGCAGTATAAGCACTGTGTTGCGCAGTAACACGCGGTACGCGCTTAAACTTGAAAAATAACGTTTTTAAGCGTTTTAATTTATTTTTTAACACGAACATGATTAAAAATAAAATTTTAATCATAACAGAATATTTTTAGGATTTAAATATTATCCGGGCGGTCACCAACGTTCTTTTCGCAGTTTTGTTGCAAATAGTTCTAAAATTCGAATAAACATGTTTTTGCCATACCGAATCCTTCGAAACTTATTTCTAAGTTATGTAAAGGGTATTTAGGGTATGTTTGGCTTATGTCACAGTTTCGGTGTGTACGTCGGGTTAAACTGATTAGGTTTACGTAACGGTTTATGATTTCACTTCCAGAACAGGTTTGAGAGTTCGGAATTGAACAATGATTGAAAACGTGCAAATGCCACAAATAATTAAACAAATATTGAAATTAAAACACCATATTTTATTAAATTCAAAGTTGTTCGGAACAGTACAAGGATAAAAATACACAGATGTTACAGTCTCCCCTACTTTTGGAAATTTCGTCCCGAAATTTAATTAGAGGAAACTTGTGGGAAAAGGTGTGGATATTTCGCCTTCATTTGATCCTCTCGTTCCCAAGTAAACTCTGGGCCACGTTTGGATTCCCAGCAAACTTTGACTATCCGTATGCGCTTGCGCTTGAGCTTCTTGACTTGATGGTCCAATATTTCCACAAGTTTCTCGACGAAGTGCATCGTGTTATCGACACGAATCTCATCAAGGGGGATGTGGAGGTTTTCATCAGCCAAACACTTTTTCAGATTGGACACGTGGAAAGTTGGGTGAACATTTCCAAGTTCACGAGGCAGCTCAAGTCTGTAGGCTACTTTTCCGATTCTTTCAACGATCTTGAATGGTCCAACATATCGTGGTGCAAGTTTTCCTTTCTTCCAAAATCTGATTACACCTTTCCAAGGAGATACCTTGAGTAGGACGAGATCACCAACTTGGAATTCCAAAGGCTTGCGTCGTCTATCCGCGTAACTCTTTTGACTGCTTCTAGCTGTTAAGAGGTTGTCGCGAATTTTCTTGACTTTGTCTGTAGTCTCTAGAATGAGTTCAGGTCCAGTGAGCTGAGCTTCACCAATCTCATTCCAGCAGACCGGCAAACGACATTTTTGGTCGTATAAAGCTTCGAAAGGAGCCATGTTGATGCTGGAGTGATAACTATTATTGTAGGAGAATTCGATCAATGGAAGATATGAATCCCAACTACCACCAAAATCGATCACACAAGCTCTAAGCATATCCTCCAATGTCTGGATTGTTCTTTCATATTGTCCATCCGTTTGAGGATGATAAGCTGTGCTCAAATTGAGTTGGGTTCCCATAGCACATTGCATGGTTCTCCAAAAGTGATATGAGAATCGAGAATCTCGGTCTGATATAATGTTCAAAGGAACACCATGTCTAGATACAATCTCATCTACATAGATCTTGGCAAGCTTTTCAGCAGAGAGATCCTCACGGATTGGCAAGAAGTGAGCAGATTTTGTCAAACGATCAACTACTACCCAAATGGCATCATGACCTCTATTAGTGCGCGGTAGTTTGGTAATGAGATCCATGGCAATGTTTTCCCATTTCCAAACCGGTATCTCTGGTTGTTCCAATAATCCAGAGGGATGTTGATGTTCCGCCTTAACCTTAAGACAAGTAAAGCATTTTGATACGTATAAGGCAATGTCTTTCTTCATTCCCGGCCACCAATACTGAGCTCGAAGATCCTTATACATTTTGTCTGCACCAGGATGAATAGAATAACGAGACTTATGAGCTTCATCCATAAGCAAGGTGCGAAGATTGTCTATACTTGGGACCCACAAACGGCCCATGAAATAGAATATCCCAAAGTCTCTCAATTCAAGCTCAAGTTTAATGTGACATGGTAATTCTTTACCCATCAAGCCTTGTGTAACACAAGTATGTTGAGCTTGAAAGATACGAGTTTGAATATCAGATCGAACTCGAACACAATGAAGCTTGACTCTTTCTTTTCGACTTAACGCATCGGCTACGACATTCGCCTTACCAGGATGGTAGCGAATCTCGCAGTCGTAGTCGTTTAGAAGTTCTACCCAACGTCGTTGCCTTATGTTTAGTTCTTTCAGATTGAAGATGTGTTGGAGACTTTTGTGGTCTGTGAAAACCACACATTTTGTTCCATAGAGGTAGTGTCTCCAAATTTTGAGAGCAAAAACCACAGCGCCTAACTCAAGATCATGAGTCGTGTAGTTTTTCTCATGCATTTTCAATTGTCTTGACGCGTAGGCTATCACTTTGTTCCTTTGCATGAGAACACAACCAAGGCCTAGATTCGATGCGTCACAATATACGACAAAGTCGTCGTTTCCCTCAGGTAAAGACAACACAGGAGCGTCGCAGAGTTTATGTTTTAAGGTCTGAAAAGCTTCTTCTTGTTTGGGTCCCCACTCAAAAGGTTTATTCTTTTGAGTTAAGGCCGTGAGAGGAACCGCAATCTTGGAGAAGTTTGCAATAAAGCGGCGGTAATAACCCGCGAGACCCAGAAATGAACGAACCTCGGTAGGAGTAGTTGGTGCATTCCAATCCTTAATCGCACTGATTTTGGCGGGATCTACATGTATACCTTGTTCGTTAACAATATGACCCAAAAATTGAACTTCCCTAAGCCAAAATTCACACTTGGAGAATTTAGCGAAAAGTTGTTCCTTCTTTAGGAGTTCCATTTTTAGACGGAGATGTTGTTCGTGGTCAGCTTGTGTCTTGGAATACATCAAGATGTCATCAATGAAGACGATGATGAACTTATCTAAATAAGGCTTACAACCCCTATTCATTAAGTCCATGAAGACGGCAGGAGCATTCGTTAGTCCGAAAGGCATAACAGTAAACTCATAGTGGCCGTATCGTGTGCGGAAAGCAGTCTTGGGATTACCTTCTTCGGATACGCGAAGCTGATGATACCCAGAACGTAGATCAATCTTCGAAAAGCAGGTAGCACCCTGAAGCTGATCAAAGAGATCATCAATGCGAGGTAGGGGATATCAATTTTTGATGGTGAGTTTGTTAAGCTCACGGTAATCGATACACATTCTGAAAGATCCATCCTTCTTCTTTACAAAAAGAACAGGCGCGCCCCAAGGGGAAAAACTTGGACGAATAAATCCTTTGTCTGATAACTCCTGCAGCTGCTTCGACAACTCTTGCATTTCAGACGGTGCAAGACGGTATGGAGATTTAGCAATCGGGTTAGCACCAGGGACAAGGTCAATACGGAACTCGATTTGTCGTGCTGAGGGTAAACCATGTAAGTCTTCAGGAAAAACCTCGGGATAATCCCGAACGACGGGGATGTCTTGTACAGTCTTACCCTTGTCTTTCTCCTCTACGACATGTGCCAAGAACGCCACATAATTCTTTCGTAGATATCTATGAGCTTGGGTGCTGGACATTAGTTTGAGGCAATTGTTGGTGCACTTGTGTCTGTACTTTGTCTGTATTTTGTTATGATATAAAACGATGTCTTTTGTTAGTCTTGTTTACGTCTTATGTTTGTTAATATGTGTTTTGATGTAAGTTTGACCAAGTCAACCATCCTCCTGGTTTGACTTGACCAAACAGTTAGAACATGGTTTGTAAGATGTTTGTGTCGAAGGATGAGTCATCGAAGGATTGTTTATATCCTTCGATGAGCTCGAAGGATAAACCTTCGATGGATATAGATGGACTTCGAAGGATATCATCCTTCGAGGTATATGTGATCCTTCGGTAGGTTTCAGATCGATAGATGATCTTTCGATCAGTCTATCTGATCCTTCGACCAGACGATCTGTGATTGGTATATATATAGTCATGTAATGTGTTCACTTGAGGGTGTGAGTGAACTTAGTCTTGTAGAGAGTGTATTTTCAGTTTGGTCAAGGGCTGTAACCGTGTCCACTGAAATACAAGAGAAAACTTTGATATCTCGTGTGTCTACCTTTCTCTTTGTAGCTTGTGTTCTCATATAAACTACCGGTTTGCATTCTAGCTTGGATTCCGCACTTGCTAGTGTGTTAAACATAACAAGGATAAGGTTTAACCTCACCCTCCGAGGGACCTACAAGTGGTATCAGAGCCGTGGCTCTTTTCCTTGTTAAAAACCGAGTTTATACAAGACTTTGGAGTGTTTGGACAAAACTCACATGGTTTAGCACCCGTTTTTAGTGTTTTTCTCGCATTTCTAGACGTAAAAACGTGTTCTAAACTAACCGGGTGTGTTAAAGGACGGGTTGGGTAACTTAAAAACTTGTTTTTAAGAAGTTTGGTAATTTCCGGCCAAATTCCGGCTTACTCCGGTGACCGGTTTTCTGGATAAGAACCTTTCTTTTTAAGTAATATTTTATTGGTCAAATCCTGGTTTGGTAAAAAGTATGGTCTGAACATACCTTCTGCCGAAAGCTTTCTACCAACCAATCACCTTTTCACCAACCTGTCACTTTTGTCAACTGTGTCAGTACAGATCGAAGGATATCCTTCGAAGTCGAAAGATCATCTTTCGATCAAAGGAAGTTCGATAGATAATCATCCTTCGAACATCCTTCGAAGTCTGTGACTTATCCTTCGATCCAAGGAATCTTTTCGAAGGATACATCTTTCGATCTACAGTTCTTATTCGAAAGATAAGGATCTTTCGATTGGAGAATCTTTCAAAATCATTGTTCGAAATTCAACAGTGATCTTTCGAACACTGTTGATCCTTCGAACAAGTACTGTTCCTTCGATCCTAGTCTGTTTAAGTTTAACAAGTTTGTGTTTTTCAGGTCTTTCGATCAAGGATCCTTCGGCTGGTTGTTATCATTCGAGATATTAACATAGTTTGTGAAAATTAAATTTTTAAAAAAGGAAAACTTGTTTTTCAAATTTCAAATCAATTTTCACTTAATATATTAATTTTTATAAAATGGGAACAAACGGTCAGTGGGATCCAACCGCGTGGACTCAAACAACTTTGACTCCACAATCATCAGCTACGCAATCATCAGCTACGCAATCTGCGTCAGATTTCAACAAAACTGCATGGATGCAGGCTATTGCCCCACCTCAAGCTGCAATGATAACTGCAAATCAATGGGCATTGGTCACAAATCAAAGCAGCAGCATTCAAGCTATGATGCAGAACGACAGTGAAACTAGTACAAGCACAAAACCGCCAAAGCTAAATCACATCAATGATTGGGGATGGTGGAAAGAAAGGCTGAGAACTTATGTTCAGGGGCAAGGTCAAGATCTATGGATGTGCTTCTTCACCGCATTTGACAATGATTTGGAAGTTGCAGGATCTAATCCACAAACTTACAGCACTATGTCTGATGATGATAAGAAGAAATTTGAGTTAGAAAAGAAAGCATTCATGATTCTCACACAAGCTCTTCACAGAGACATTTACCACCAGTTTGTTTACTGCACGACTACTAAAAGCTTGTGGGATATGCTCACGTTACGATGTGAAGGAAATGCTCAATCTAGAAAGATCAAGCAAGAATTACTGAAGAAAGAGTTTGAAGGATTCACGTGTATGGAGAATGAGACTTTGGCAGAGTTATCTACAAGGTTCCATCACTTGTTGAGCGAGATGTTTGCTTTTAGAGTCACTGCCACTCCACAAGAAATGGTGAAGAGATTCGCCAAATTTCATCATCACAAAAATCTCTGATCCTACCAAAACTCTGCCAAAATTGAAACAAAAGTTAGGCTATCAGGATTACAACAACAATCTCGGTAGGATAATCCTCATACACTTAACAAACAACAACATGAACACCTCATCTGATCATGTGATTTTATGTAATGTGCATGTGTTGTAAATATGTTAGTGGTAGGTTTTGATGATCATAAGGTTGTATCTTGACTGATGTTTTGTGTTACAGAGATTTGTGTTGAATTTTAATGGTCTGAAAGGGTCTTGGGTATTCTTGGGGTTGATCGGTACATGTGTATGTGTTAGTATTCGGGTTAGGATTAGTGTCCGGGGTTGGTTTTGATGTTGATGTTCTTAAATGGTTTTGATGTTGATGTTTTTAAGTGGTTTGATGTTGATGTTTCTAAATGGTTTGAAACACACTTAAAATTCACTTAAAACATTCACCGGAAAACACGCCGATGAACAGTGCCACCAGAAAACATCCTACGATGATGTTTATTAACCTCGAAAGATGGTCTGCAAAATATCCTTCGAACTGAGACTCGAAGGATACTAAGCTTTTCGAAGGATCATCCTTCGGTTGATCAGATCTTTCGATTGATCAAAATATCTTTCAAAATTTATGATCTTTCGTAAGTTGATCCTTCGATAAGGCCTTTCATCTTTCGAGGAAAATAACATCTCTCGAGTCAAGTGTCAATCCTTCGATGTCTAAATGGAATCCTTCGAGGAAACAACACTTAGAAATTTTTCAAGAAACTGAAATCTTTCTAAGTGTGAAATCCTTGTTGACTGTTTGACAGTTTTCTCATTACGTGTCCTTGTTTTCATGAACAGAAATGGCACCGAAAGAGAAGAAGGAACGGGCAAAACCAACTAAGAAAGAAAAGTCTGAAGTTGAATCTATGTCCGAGCCAAGACACAACATGGCCGCGTATCTGCAACCGGTAAACAAAGTTAGTCCGGAATACAAGGGGATAATGGAGTATCTTCATCGGGCACGAATCAACTATGCCATTACTACACAACACACCGCTTACCAGTCCCAGATCAAGGAATTCTGGAATTCTGCTGTGGTTGAAACACTGAATAACCAAGAAGTGGTTAGAGGATTCGTTACTGAGAAACCCGTGGTGATCACCGAGAACACCATCAGAGCGCGTTTGCAATTGGGAGATCAACCAGAAGATTCGACTTCTATTGATTTACAGTGTCAGCGTGGTTTATTGATGAGGCTACGTTACAGCGATAATGTGCTAGCAAATCAGATAAACAAAGGGTTCATGCCGTTACGATACAAGTTTTTATTGCATATTCTTATTCACTGTCTGAGCAACAAACGGTCTGGATACGATTTGTCGCCTATTGAATTGACGGGATTGTTTACGGCTTTAATTCTGAACAAGCCGTTCAACATATCACGTTACATCTTTGACAATCTGAAAGAGAATGCCCGCAGGCCACTTCCGTCAGCAAATCAACGGACGTCAACCAAGTTTTGGTTATATCCAAGATTCTTGCAAGTGATGATAGATGATCAGATTCCGAATCTTCCCAAGGTTGAAGCAGATGTTCTACCAGTCAATCCGATGAACGAGCGTACATTGCTGATCTTCAAGTCTATGTCTAAGTATAAGGAATCCGATCCAGTCAGAAAGCTTATTGGTCACCTCGATGATCTGGCCTACGAGGCACCACAGAACCACAAGTGGCGTCGAGATGGAAGTGATTCTGATGACGAAGAGCCCAGGTTAATCGCGTTGGCCAACACACAACTCGAGGCTAAGCACGGAATTAAAGCATCGAGCAAGAAGTCTGCTGGCAGTTCCAGTGCTGCAACACATGCTGAAATTGATGTGAATGTTGTTGCGGAAGAAGTTCAAGGAGTGTTCGTCGATTCTGATGTTCGTGGTAGTGCAGGTGGAGATGGTGGTCCTGCAAGTCGGTCAGGCGATGATGCGACAGACAAAGGTAAAGGTAAGGTGGACGAGCCGAGGAGGTTGGTGGATGAAAGCAGTTCGTCTTCTGATGATGAAGGAGGTTCTGGTAATGATGATTCGTCTTCTGAGGATGATAATCCTCCTCCACCAGGGATGCGAAAGGCTTATGATCAGCGCGGGAATTTTCGTGGTTTTGAACGTATAGAGAAACCGGTTAGTGCCGCAGAATCTGACAAAGATGATGATTATATTCCTGCTACTCCTGGTTTCGTTAGAAAGAAGAGGAAAGTAAGAAAACAGGGTACTCGTACTTCAAAGAAATCAAAGGACGGATCAGGGTCAATAGGTGAAACTGCTGGTGATGTCACTATACCTGATTCGATCCAGCATTCAACGCCTCCAGAGCATCAGCTACCACCTGTCAGTGATCAATTAACTACATCAGAGATGCTGGAGCTGGTCTCATCTCCGCAGACGTCTTCTGGGACACGCACGGCGACTGTTGATCAACAGCCGCCTGCAACTCCTGTCTCAGGTACACATACACGTCCTCCTCTTGTTATTACTGGTCCAACAGGTACTTCCGGTCCATCTGGTCAGTCTGGTTTCTCAGGACCTGAGCCCTCACGGCCGACTCTAGCAGAAACATTCTCTGGTTTGTCTGAAGCTGAGAAAATTCACTTCCTGATCGAACAAGTCAGTGAATTGGGTATCTTAGTTGGTCGGCATACTAGAAAGATTGAAGAGTATCGTGTACAGCGAACACAGGATGTGGAGGCACACAACAAGCTAGTCTCAATTGTTAGTGCACAGAATCTTAAGATAAAAGAACAAGCTCTAGAGATTGAAAGACTGAAAGAAGCAAACAGGGCTCGTGATAGGGAAGTTGAGATAATGAAGGGGCATAGCACTGTGTTAGAGCATGAGGCAAAAGCGTTAAAGCAGAAGCATGAAGAGCTGTCGGATCGCTATAAAAATCGTGATGATCGATTAATAGAAGCCTTCAAGCCTGTTCAAGCAAACTTCAAGAAAATTGATCACAAAGTAGTTACGCTTTGGAATGAAAGGTGCAAAGCATTGGGCATCGTTTCCTCAAAGTGTGGCGATGACAAGGACGATGATGCAGCAAATCCTGATCAACCAGCTGCCTCAGGTTCCGGTGCAACTGCATCCGGTACTGTAGGTGGGTCTAGTACGTCTCAAGATGCTCCTACTGTTCCTCCAACAGCTACTACTGGTCCGTCTGAGCAGACTGAAACATTGGAAGCTTCGGCAGGGTTTGAACATGTTAGTCTTGAACCGGAAGCGTTTACCGATCTCCCTGAATCTTCAATTGTTCAACAGTATCATCCAGTCACGGGTGAACTATTAGAAGAGGGAGAACACGTTACAGAGATGTCTGATGAACGTGTATTAGCTCTGAAGGAATTGGATGAAGTTGATTTGACAACGATCGATGCTACTCCGTTAGTTCCGGACGAAACCGATTTCTCTACGATTGAAGAAATCTTCATCGGTTCGGATCCGGAACGTTCTGTTTATGTTGGTCAAGATAATGTGGAGTTTAATGCGCTTGATGATGAGTTTGTGGCGGCAAAGACAGCAGATTTTACTAATCTTTCTTCAGATTCTCCTACAGCTCAAGAAAGCCGTGAGAAGACCGTGAACGAATGGCGAGCGGATTTCCTAGCTAGGAATCCTCCTCCGCTCCCTCCGTTGGTTCAGGCCAACTACATGATTCTGGAAAGGAATCAGGCTCGGGGTCGTATTATCAGCTGGATGTTCATCAAGGAGCTTCACTGCATGGTTGTGAAGCGAGAATGCGGCCTTCAGTACTTCAGGTCTCTTCTCAGCATTCTTTCACTTCCTTATTATGATGTTGCGGTTTTGGCTCAGCTGAGGGTTATTAATCGAGTCGAAGACAAGATGGTGAATCTGTTCGCCAAGAAGATCAGGTTGGAACGAAGAAGAGGTTGGAAGGATCCGCTATACAGGCCGCAGTTTCCTCGATACGAGCAGATCAGGTTCACGCTTGATCCAGATACAAATACTGCTCGTTATCGATTGGTTTATGATCCTCCGAAGTTGATGAAGAAAATACCGTTGTTGAAGATGAGGACAGATTTTCTGGGTAACTTTCGTTGCTGGGTTTATGATGCAGATACTGGAGAAGCGGTGATCTTATTCCAAGACAGTCAGGAGAACTTTCGAATGATAGATCCAATGTGGATTACTAACATGTCCAGGTCGGATATTATTATTCTTAAGGATCACGAGATCAACTACTTGGTTAGGGATCGTGCACAAGCAATGAAGTTTCAGAAGATGGCCTTGTATTGCTTCAACCTACTTGTGAATGCGGGAAGTGCATGGTTAACGCATCACTTAACGGTTGAAAGGACGTCAGAGACTTGAAGACACGAAGATCGAGACAAAGCTACAGCCAAGGGGGAGTTTGTTGGTGCACTTGTGTCTGTACTTTGTCTGTATTTTGTTATGATATAAAACGATGTCTTTTGTTAGTCTTGTTTACGTCTTATGTTTGTTAATATGTGTTTTGATGTAAGTTTGACCAAGTCAACCATCCTCCTGGTTTGACTTGACCAAACAGTTAGAACATGGTTTGTAAGATGTTTGTGTCGAAGGATGAGTCATCGAAGGATTGTTTATATCCTTCGATGAGCTCGAAGGATAAACCTTCGATGGATATAGATGGACCTCGAAGGATATCATCCTTCGAGGTGTATGTGATCCTTCGGTAGGTTTCAGATCGATAGATGATCTTTCGATCAGTCTATCTGATCCTTCGACCAGACGATCTGTGATTGGTATATATATAGTCATGTAATGTGTTCACTTGAGGGTGTGAGTGAACTTAGTCTTGTAGAGAGTGTATTTTCAGTTTGGTCAAGGGCTGTAACCGTGTCCACTGAAATACAAGAGAAAACTTTGATATCTCGTGTGTCTACCTTTCTCTTTGTAGCTTGTGTTCTCATATAAACTACCGGTTTGCATTCTAGCTTGGATTCCGCACTTGCTAGTGTGTTAAACATAACAAGGATAAGGTTTAACCTCAACCTCCGAGGGACCTACAGCAATTAGCGGGTTTTTCTCCACGAACTTCTAAGACTTCACCAGACGAAAGAGGTATACGAACAATCTTGTCAAAACAAACCACCTCTGCACGGTATTGGGTCAACCAATCCATCCCTACTATAATGTCGAAACTCCCAAGTTGCATTGGCGTGAGGACAATGGGAAAGAGATGATCGTTAAGGTTCAACTGGCAATTTCGAATGACGGAATCAAGTACAAGGGATTCACCACTGGCTAACTCTAATGTCAAGGGTTTTCCTAGTTTTGTTCTAGGCTTTGCAAGCAAAGGTTCAAAAGCTAGGGATACAAAACTCTTGTTGGCACCCGAATAAAAAAGAATAGAAGCAAGTTGGTTGTTAACATAGAACGTACCGTTGACCACCTCATTGTCGGCACGCGCTTCATTGGCATTGATGTTGTATACTCGTCCACGAGCCGGGTTTGCATTAGCCAACTTCGGGCACTTGTTTCTGTAGTGAGTCAGATCTCCACAATTGTAGCAATACCCAGGCGGAAAAGGAGGTCGAGCAGGATTTGCGGGCTATTGGGCAGGGTTTTGTGCCGCTTGATTCGGAGCAGGAGGAGAGCGACATGTGTTAGCCAAATGGCCATATCTTCCACAGTTGTTGCAAAGACGACACTGAAGATGTGGTTGATGATGACAATTGCACTTGTTACAAAGAGGTGAATTACCAACAAACTGTTTCTTAGCGGTTGGTTGTGCTGGCTGGTTCTGAGTGTTCTGGTTGGGTTGTGCAGTAACCGCAAAGTTTTGGGAAGCCTTGCGCTTCTTTGACTTCTTCGAGGTTTCAGCCTTCTTTCCCTTCTTCTTCTCTGTCTTGTCAGATGGTTTCTTGCCACCCTTGCGGTGGAGTTTACCCTTCTTGACCTTCTTCTTCTTCTCTGTGTAAGCACGGTGCTCTCCACTATCTTGCTTGAGATCATGGAATTCGTTTTCCAGTGCCCTCTGTTCATGACGAGGACAAAACTCCTTCATCATAAGTGCGCGAAGTTCTTCCCATGTTTGAGCCATTGCCACGTCGGCACCTCTGTCCCTCATCACACCATTCCACCAAGTAAGAGCCCTTTTCTGAAACACACTTGACGCGAACTCAACCTTTCGCTCATTCGGGCATTGAACGTGACGAAACGTACTTTCGAGACTCTCGAACCACTGTAGGAGCCCAGTTGCTCCTTCTGACCCAGAAAACTGAAGCGGTTTAGCCGAATTGAATGTCTTAAAGTTGCACGGAACAGGTGCGTTGTTGTTGTTTGCTTGGTTTAACTGAGTTACTAGGTTCGGGAGTACAACAGCAATTTGCTGAGTGATCAAGGTTGCCATTGCGGCGTCTTGAGTTTGATCACGTCGAGGAGGCATCTAAAAGAAAAGGAACACAAGGAAACGTGTGAGATTGACATAAGACAATCAAAAGGAGTATCGAAAACATCGACAACACAAAGGAAGGTGGTTATTTGTCCGTTACTTAAAACAAACAAACAACACAGTGACTAATCAAAGTAATTAGGTCTACATAATGCATAATGAAGACATGATTTAGCCTATAAGTGGACACTCACCCCAAGAGTTCCCAGGTAAGAGTGACTGGTCCAATTATGTGAATTTGTACGAACACTCTAGCCTTAGACAGAAAACTCAGGGTACAGGCACCCACCCTTCCAGATTGCATGTGGTCACTTTATTAAGACTCAAACTTTGACGAGATTTGAAAACTTTAAAGGCATAAAGCCTAAAAATAAATCATCTAAGGATAGATGATTGATTTTCAAATGGAATTGAGATTTGTGTACTTGTTTTGGTAATCACCTAAGGATAGGTGATAGTATTGTTTTAAGATCTAAACACAAGGTAACTTGTGTTAGGGTCCTAGAAAGGTTATAGTCTAGGTCAAAATTTTACTAATAACCTAATTCTCTATAACCATGAGCTTTGATACCAACTCTTCTTTCACACCCCGACCGCGTAAAACAACAAACCGCGGCGGAAACGTCGGGGAGTGCTGTGGCAGAATTATTGTTTCAAAAACACATAATAATTTAAGTTAAGTTTTACATGCTTAAATTATTACATTGTCTTAGTTCAAACAAAACACAACATGAAAGATGATAACTTTCTTGATTATTATATTGCTAAGGCCCAAGTCGCCCCAAGTGTAGCTTGCTCACATCAGACAATCGCTCCTGAAACATATGTGAAAGTAAATACGTCAGCATAAAAATGTCTGTGAGTAACATAAGTTTAGTGTTGAAGATTCATGACTTTAAATGTTAAAAGAAATGTTTAACGAAAAGTAGTCATGAACCTTATAAAATATTCTCTTTTATAAAATCATATGAAAATCAAATGATATAAAAGGATGATGTATGGTTAAGTAAATAACCAAATGAAAATACTATGTATAAAATATGTCATGTCTTGTCTTTGTTGAAGTGGTTTAGATAACGCCACGATATGCCATACAATAAAAGCACTTATATATAGGAAGTACCAGCGGCGTATCCACCATGCTTTTATCATATTACACGCGTCTCGTTACTTAAATCACTTATTATTCACCATGAAATAATGTCTTGTTTAAATGTCAATGTCCAATGTCAAATGTCCAGTATAAACCATGTCTTGTATGGCGAATAAATAGTATTTACTCAAGCCAAATGCATAATGTCATGTATAAATAAATGTCTTATGTAATCAAAATGTCATGTACAAAACAAAGTCTTTGAATAAACCAAAGTTTAAAATCAAAGGTTATGTTTTGAAAACCATTGCTTTTATTGATATGAACATTTATACGGTTTGTTTATAGCATACACTCAAGCCTTGAGACTGTCAGATAAACCCTTATCAAGATCATGGTTTATAAAAAAAAATGTATTCGGATTCTGTCATTCCCCTAACGAAATACCTAGAAAGCGGGAACGGGATTTGTCAAGTCCTATAGCGCTATTACATACTACCGAGCGGCGTGATCAATGTTAATGAATGTACTACTTCATTAAACATACCAAATGTCTTTTTCAATGTAAGCATGTCATGAAAATGTCTTTGTAAAACCTTGTAATAGGCATACTAAGTCAATATGCCAATAAAATGTCTTTGAAACCAAATGTTAGGTATACTAAGTCAATATACCATAAAAAATGTCTTTGAAATAATGTATTATATGTAATATGTAACAAAATGTATAATGTCATTAAAACGGAAAGTAAAGTTATGCACATATGCTTCACCCCAAAACATTTGAAAACGTAAAATAGGGGAACTATGTACTCACCTTTGGGTGCGTTTTTATATGTTAACACAATCCCTCAAATTGTTTATTCGTCCTAAATTAAATAAGAACGATTTAATAATCAAAAACTCACAAAAATACATAAGTTTCTCCGATACTTAGAATTTTCACATAACTTTGAGATTTTCTCGAAAAGTTATTATTTTTTATTATATTGGTGTATTTATATATATATATGAGTTCATATATATTTTAAAAACTTTGCGACTTGAACGATTTTATTGGTGACCCTCATCATGTTATAAGCAATATATCTACGATTTGTGCGTCGTAATATATATATACTCAAATGTAACATACTAATAATAGCGTAATACACATAATCTTGTCAAGTATTGTTAGCGCATTTATGTCTATCGCCTTCGTCAATCCGAGCCGTAGCGAGAAACAGAAGAAAACGAGTCGTTATGATGTAATATCTAGACAAAAGGCAAGGTGGCAATATTGTAATTAATGAGAAATCTCATTAAAAGCCAAGGCCTATAAATAGGAGCTTTATGTTTAGATTAGAGACTTTTGGCTTATTTGTGTTTTAGAGAGCTCTAGATCTAGAGAGAGAATCTAGATAGAGAAAGTGATTCAAGGTGCTTGTTCGTGTTAGATTTCTAATAGAATCACGTTTATATTACGTCTTGTGTGTTAGGTCACGTTCGTGTACGGATTCCGCACGTCATACGTTCGTTTCGCAATCGTTTCGGAGTCAAAACCGGTCCTACAAGTGGTATCAGAGCAGGAGCTCGATTGCACTGACCAAATACATAGATTCGTACCAGATTACATTGATTTCAGATCTGAATTGCATCATTTCTTCATCTTCTACTCATTTTATCACGTTTTTCACTGAAAATCGTCAAATTGAACTGGTTTTTACGGTCCAAAATTCATGATTTTTTGATATGATGTGCGAAAACACCTGATCTATAACCCTACCAAGTTTCAGATCCTAATTCCTAGCCGTTTAGGAGAAATCTGAGTTTTTAGGTGCGATTTCGTGATTAACAGCCTGATTCCGCTCGAACTTACTTGTTTGATTCCGCTCCAAGATTAACAAAGTTGCTGATTTCGCTCCAAGTTAACAAAACTGTTGATTCCGCTCCAAGTTAACAAAGCTATTGATTCCGCTCCAAGTTAACAAAGTTGCTGATCCTGCTCCAAGTTAACAAAACTTATAATTCCGCTCCAATATTTGCTGTGATTTCGCTCCAAATTACAAAATCAGATTTTGCTTGAATTGCATCTTGGTGATTTCGCTCGAAAGTGATTCAAGGTGCTGTATACTATCAGATCTATCAATAGAATCACAGTTATATTACATCTCGTGTGTTCGGTCACGTTCGTGTACGGATTCCGCACGTCACACGTTCGTTTCGCAATCGTTTCGGAGTCAAAACCGGTCCTAGTTTCGTGAGCTAATCTTGATAAGTTTGAGATGTTGAAAAGTTAAAACAAGTTCATTAATTTGAAACTTGTAATTTTTCAGAAAATTGTTTGAAAATTGAACAAAATGTCACTGTGTATTGTCTCAGATCAACAAAGGTCATTAAATTGGACTTGGTAGATAAATTGAGTAATCAGGGTCATTAATTTGGACCTGAATACTTAAGTGGATTTTTAACACTGAAGGTTAAATGATAAGTTTTGATTGAAAATATTATTATCATATATCTTATATTTGGGTAGAGTTCATGCAGGTAACAGAAATTCCCATGGCAATGAAATGATAAAAAGTTTGAGCTAATCTTGATAAGTTTGATATGTTGAAAAGTTAAAACAAGTTCATTAATTTGAAACTTGTAATTTTTCAGAAAATTGTTTGAAAATTGAACAAAATGTCAGTGTGTATTGTCTCAGATCAACCAAGGTCATTAAATTGGACTTGGTAGATAAATTGAGTAATCAGGGTCATTAATTTGGACCTGAATACTTAAGTGGATTTTTAACACTGAAGGTTAAATGATAAGTTTTGATTGAAAATATTATTATCATATATCTTATATTTGGGTGGAGTTCATGCAGGTAACAGAAATTCCCATGGCAATGAAATCATAAAAAGTTTGAACCAGAATTAGAGCCCTAGCATTCCGAGAGGACCAGTCTATAAAAAAAATATTTTCTCAGGTAAATACCAAAACAGATTTGATTTGATTTGATAAGTCCATATCAGATAGCGGCCCAATAGAATCATATTATAAACTTTTGTTGTCGGCCCATGTGTTGTTGTTAAAGGTAGTCAAGATTGTTTTGAAATAAACTAGGTAGTTTGAAAGTGAATTCTGTGTCACACAGTTTGAATTTGATCCCAATTCACAAGAGGTGGTTCAGTTCGTTTGAATTCAAACTCGTTACAGGTCGTGTGGTTTAGCCAGGTCATTGGAAAAGGTCATTTGAATTTGATCCGGGTCATAGCAGTCCGCACAGTTTGTCAACCTTCAGTCTGCACAGAATATTCACCAGTTCGAGTATTATTTTGATTCAGTTATTTGATATTGTTTGTACTGATTGTGTTTTGTTTGATTGTATAATTCAAGGTTATTCAAGAATTGCAAATCATGGCTGAAGAATTTTTCAACACGTTCTACAATGCATTTACATCAGATACGGTAGAATCATTAGAGGTTACACCCAAAGCTATAACTAAGACGATCAAGGATAACATCAAACATGACAACTTTTATGGAACCTATTCAAAACCTCCGAAGCTGGATAACATTGAAGATTATGTCTGGTGGAAGGAGAGGTTCATCAATTGGGCGAAGGCATATGCACATGAGAGTTGGTTCTGTTTGAAGTTTGGTTATGAGAGCCCAGTAAATGACAAAGGAAAAGAAATTCTGATCAAAGATTATTCAGAAGATGACAGAAAGAAATTTTCTTATGAACAGAAGATGATTGCTTTGATTCAGCAATCAGTTCGAGATGATATTTTCTCATTATTAGTTCATGATGGGTCATCAAAGTCTGTGTGGAAAGCTTTGAAAGTAAAAGCTAAGGGGGGTAAACAAATTCAGAAAAACAAAATAGCATTATTGAAAAAAGAATTTGATTTGTTTGACAGTTTAAAGGGAGAGACAGTGAGGAAAATGATTGAGAGGTTTTGCCATTTAAAAATTGAACTTGAAAGATTCAAAATTGTGAAAACAAGAGAAGAGATAATTGACAAAGTAATTGAAGCGTTACCACGAGCTGATCAGTGGCAAACGTTTGTTTTTATCTTGAAAAATGATGCTCAATTTGATACAATTTCTCTTGATGCATTGTTAGAAAAGATTGAGAGTCATGATCTGGAGCTACAAAAGCAAAACAAGATGAGTGGTTCATCTCATCAACAAAATGTTGGCTTGTACTACAAAGGGAGTGTACCTTCGGAGAAAGGTGTTAGTTCACCAAAGACAGCATTCAGTGGTGAGAAGATGAAAGAACCACAAACAACTTCATCAAGTTACCATTCTGGATATCATTTATCTTCGAAATCAAATCCTGATGAAGCTGAGGAGATTCTATGCAACATCGCTCTTAAACTGAAGAATTCTCCTGCAATGAGCATCAATGCAGCTAAGCAGCAAATGAGTTTTCTTGCATCTGTTCTGGAGTCGTATGAAGGTCTAGTGGCTGGTAAAATTGGAAACTCTGAATTAACCAAAGAAGACTACGACCAGATTGATCCGGAAGAGATGGAACTCATTGACATTCGCTGGTGTTTGGCAAGTTGCATTCGCAGAGCTCAGAGATATATGGAGATTACAGGGAAACAATCTTTGGGTGGTCCTTCAACGAAACTTGGATTTGACAAATCCAAAGTGACCTGCTTCAGATGCAAGCAAAAGGGTCATTTCAAAAAAGAATGCAGAAATTATGAAGTTGCTGAAGGAAATGAACGTCCTTTCAACGATGATTATTATCGAAAAGCGATCTACCACCGAAGCAAAGAAGAGCCGAAATTGATTGAAGATAAAACCAAATCAAGAGCTTGTTTTGTAATTCACGATGATGAAGGTTTTGACTGGAGCTCAATTTGTCCAGATGAAGATCGTTTGGAAAATGTTCGAAAAACAGCTCATGGCAGAGCTGTGACAGAGGAAAGAAAGTTTGTTTTTGTTGCTGAAATTAAAGAAGATGTTAAAGAAGAAAAAGACACTATTGAAGTCAAAGAGAGAACTCGGGAAGAGATTTTAAAGGATAAAACTGAGAGAGAAAGATTTATTGTGGGATGCAGGATGCAGAAAATGGAGGAAGAATATGAGAATGATGTTGCGAACAAACGATGGGATAAAAAGCAAGAATGTTATGTCAACAAACAAGGTGAACCAGTTGTTCCCAGATGTGACATAGTTCATGATGATGTTCTTCTTGTTATTCCTCGATCCGGTGAATACTACTCAAATGTTGCAAAAGATAAAACATATGTAAAAAGGCTGGATAAAATCATCAGGGATGCTATGACAATCAAATTGAGAAAGAGAAATGAAGAAAGAATGAAGAAGAATATTGAGAATATGGTTGATGAATTGAAGAAGGTCGCTGAGGAAGTCAAGATTGAAGAAGTGAAAGATGAAATTCAGAAAGTTGAGGATGTGAAGACGTCTGAAGAACAGAAGGTAGTTGAGAAAGAGAAGGTTGTTATTGAAGAACAGCAAGTTGAAATAGTCAAGAATGAGAATTTGGAAGCTGGTGATGCTGGAGATGAAGTTAGTGTTGAAGAAAAGCAGAATGATGCTGATCAGAAGCAGACAGAGACTGTAACAAACACCGAAGTGCCAATCATTGAGGTAAATTCTGATTCTAACATCTTGACTGAAATTGTTGAACAACGCAAGAAATGCATGGAAACGTGCAGTGCTTGTACTGAAAAAGATGAAAAGATCAGAACAAGAGATCTTGATTTCACAAAACTTGAAGAAGTTTTCAAGAATAAGTGCAAAGAAATGTTTGAAAATGAAAAAAGTTTTAAAAGAAAATAATGAAACACTTTCAGAAAAATGTAAAAAATTAGAAAAAGAGAATGAAATTTTAAAAGAAGATGTTTCTAAAATGACAGAAGAATGTTCTCAAAAAGAAAATATTTGCCAAGAAATGAAAAAGGAATATGATTCAATAAAATTGGCTTATCACATTACAAAGGAATCATATGAAAAAGTAAAGAGTGAAATGAAACTTGTTCAATCAAGATTGAAATACTGTTCTGAAACATCAAATGAACTAAAACGAATGTATGAAATTAAACAACAAGTTGTAAATTCTTATATTGAAGATGTTGCTAAACTTAAGCGTAAGATTGCTGATTTAGAACAGGATAACAACAAATTAAAAAGTTATCACGCGTCTTCATATGTGCTTGAACGTATTTTCAACATAAAACCGGATGGAAAAGATTCTGAGTATAACACGAAAGGAATTGGTTCAGAGTTTCATCAAGTTCCACCACCGGAAAAGTTTATGTTTTATGATGAGGAAAAGGTCGAAAAAGCTTTCAATATGGTTGATCAATTACCAGACAACATTGACATAACCTATTCCAAATCTGATGATTCTCATGATTCAGAAGTGGTAGGTAAAGTCGTTGAAAGTGTGTTGAAAGAAGAGTCGGTTGATACAGGTAAATCTGAATCACAGGATGAAGATTGTCACACCCTGGCTTTGCGGAAGCGTGGTTAATTTTGGTGTGACTTCTTAATACCATAGCTTAATCATACCAAAGCTATATGAGTTAAAAACATGCAAGATCATCCATTAAGTTTTGAAAACCAAACACAATACCATTGTTTTAACCAACAACCATAACCTTGTCCAACAGACGTTACAACTTGAAACATAACATAAACATGGTTTAAGGACTGTGTCTTGTCCAGGAAAGAGACACATCCCCTAAACCCCGGATGACCTTGGAAACTAGTGCAGCGGAAAACATGCCATACCGTGCCAGATCTCGTTAATTTCCTGAAATACATGTAAGTTGAAAAATCAACAATAATGTTGAGCGAGTTCATGTGCAAGTGAGTAAGTAAAACACTTGTAAGTATAAAAGTTTCCTGGTATGTAGCAGTGTAAGAGGACTTGTGATCACCAATGGTTTGCAAGGCCATTAGCATGTTGTGAAATGCAAGTAGGAAGATACAAACCTAGCGTATTTGGCGTTGGGGCACAAAGTCACCACCTGGTCCATTATGCGGGCTCAGGGGTTGGGCTCGCTACACCCAGATAGATCTACCGCTTAAGTCCCTCGGTGTTCTAACTACCCATTCACATGATCTAAAACCTCCTTACGTTAATCATACCGTGTATAATAATACTTGTAAACAAAGTAACATGTATTTCACCCCCGCAGTTAAGAAAACTGAAAACAGTTAGAGAAAAGGGGGACATGAACTCACAGTGAATGCGCGTCTCTACCAAGTGTCTCCAATACAGTAAGCTGTGCAACGACCTACAAGTGCTAATTCTATTAGACGGACGGCCGTGCTTTAGCTTTATAGTTTAAGTCTTTGGGAAATAGTTAGACAACTATTTCGTGTTTATGTTCTGTATACACTTGGTAGTTATACTTCTTCCCAAGGATGGGGGATACAATACATGTGCGTAAGTTACGTTTTAATAATCGAGTGGTAATATAATTACCGGTGTAACTTATATGTTCATGTGGAAGCGTTCGTAAAGTTTTGGGATCATTATCGCTTGTAAATATTATTTTTACTCTAAAATAATATTTATGTATTTTCATAAACAGTGTGGTGACAAAATATATTTATCACGTTAACTCTTGTGAAAATCCCACCTCCGAATATTTAGTAAAACATAGTTCTGGCGAAATTTATGTCTCGAAAAATATGCCGAAAATAGTTCTAACACTTGTTGTGTAAATAAGCCTAAGTGTTAGGTTTTTTAGAAAATTTCGCCAGAGTTTCCTCTGTAACTGGAGGTGGCCACGCTTCCAAGCGTATCATTTTCTTTTTGAAAACAACCCATGATTATCAACAATCAACCCTTACGTTTTAACACGCGAAACGCTACCCTTGTCGTTTCAGTTTCAATATGTGGAAACTGGGCTGTTTTCGGACGACTAAATAAAATACTTAACCCTTTCCAAAAATTCCCAAATTTTTACGGGTCGTCCTAATCGACCCAAAAATGATTGTATAAAAATATCGGGGTCCAGTTTCTTATCAATAATTTATAGAAAATCGTTTACCGAACCGTGATCAGATTTGTCACATTCTGATCACAGTTTGTGGAAAAATTCGTCAAAAATTCCTCGTATGTCCGTTTATCGAAATTCCAGTTTGAGGGTCACAAATACATCCGTGACCATCTTAGATAAAAGTTTCAGGGGCTGGTTCGGTTCGGGTTTTAAGTTGTGATCGAAAACGCACAGCCCAATTTACTGCAGTAACAAACAGCCTTAGCTGCTGTCACGAAAACAGGTTTTTAAAATAGTAACCGACATCAGAAAAATACGATTCCAGCGCCATTTTCTTCGTTTTTCGAAAT